>CAUYLG010041956.1:0-87756 GCA_963573385.1 Cacajao melanocephalus | reverse complement strand
TGGGAGCAATGGTCCTTGGTATTCCTGCCCCCACGGAGACTTCTCACTTCAAAACAGAGGGGAAGGGCCTAAAAACACACACATGAAAACAGCTCACTGTACTTCACTAGACTGAGAAATCACGCCGGAGCCTTGTTGACAGGACTGAGAACTTCAAACTGCAGGGGAAGGATCAGCTGTCATCATGGCTCCCCCTGTAGGGCAATAGCACTCATTAGAATGAGGTGATCGCATTTCTACTGGGCCTTGACAGGCTGTCCTCAGATACCGACCCAAGACTCTCTTGTTCATTATTATCAGCAAGAGTATCTGATAGTTTTCCCTCCTTGAGCAGATGTGTAAACTAACAGGAGAATATGGCCTGTCAAAATGACAATGTGCATTGATTCCTCTTATCTTGATGTCTTCCGGAGGACAGCTTATCTCAAATTTACAAAAGAAGGAACTCCATATCAGTGTTTCTTCTCAATAAATGACAATGGCAGGCCTGGTTTATAACTAATTGCCTGTTTCCAAAGCAACATTTAAAATGTAATAAAGCATTCACTTACTATAAACTGATGAGAGACTACCTTTGCTTTTCAATAAATAAAGGCACATTATTTAGAAGGGATTAAAAATATTGTTGCTATTGCAAAAGTATAAAAATATGCATAATTTTAAGTAAACTTACATGATTATAAAAATAATCTTAAGATACCTATAAGTTTGTAAAGTTACATATTTATACAACTAAATATATTTGTGGGCTACAAATAATATTAAGATGTACGTTACACACGAGGGAAATTTTTTTTCTAAGACCTATATTGGGATTGCTTTAGGATACATTTCTTGGAAATCATAACTTTTTACTCCTATATTCTTTAATTTTTCTCTATTTTTATTTCTAAATGCAGAAAAGTTGGGACAGTATCATATTTTGTACCAAATGTTGAAAGCTCCTTGTCATTATATAATGTAGGTATTTAATAGGAGTGATTGACCAATGAACAAGAAAGGAAGACAAAATTCAACTCACTGCCTACCTCCAGTTTCCTGCCACCCCTCCTATACCTATTCTAGAATATAGTATGACCCTGAAAATTGGAGGGGGATAGTTGTACACCTGAAAGAAAAAAATAAAAAAATATTACTTATAACTAGTTCCATATCCCCAAATGAGCAGCTAGAAAGAATAGCCTGAGTTCTTTATCTTTCTTTCTTTCTTTCTCTTTTAAGTTCAAGGGTAAGTGTGCTGGTTTGTTACATAAGTAAAGTTGTGTCATGGAGGTCTGTGGTACAGATGACCTCATCACCCAGGTACTAAGTGCCTAGTACCCATTAGTTTTTTGTCTTGATCCTCTCCATTCTCCCACTCTCCATCCTCCAATAAGCCCCAGTATGTGTTTTTTCCCTTTTATGTGTCCATGTGTTCTCATCATTTAGCTCCTACTTATAAATGAGAACATGCAGTATTTGGTTTTCTATGTCTGCATTAGTTTGCTAAGGATAATGGGCTCTAGCTCTGTCTGTGTCCCTGCAAAGCACATGATCTTGTTCTTTTTTATGGCTGCATAATAGAATGGGCAGGGTTCATTCTTTCAACCCTCCTGCATCTTTGAATCCAGCTCTTAAGCTTAGAGCCTAGAAGCAAATAGCTAGAGAGGAATCATCTATAGTGGTCTAGTTGTTACATCCAGGGTACCACATCCATTCTGATCTTGAAGTTTGGATCCCTGTTGAAATCAATCTGAACTGTTCAAGTCACAGTACTTACTAAATATGTAACCATGAGCAATCTATAATATTTAGTTTCCCTGTATCTCACTTTCCTCACCTGTAAGGTGGGGATAATAGCATCCATCTCTGGTGTGGCTAGGAAAATAAAATGAGATATCCCACATAAAGTTCTTGAAACAATGCCTGGTTCATGGTTAGTTTTCAATAAATGATAGCTATCTTTACAGCAGACCCTACTAAATTAGATAATGATTGACAACTATGGTTCAGGCCAGTTCTTCAAAATGGACACTTCTATGAAGTCAAATAAACCCTGAAATCCTGGCTGAATTCTATTCAGACAAATCAGTGTCTCTGTTTGGATGACATGTCCTTGAAATGCGTAGCCTCAAAAACAAAAATATTTAGAAAAATGTAGGCTTCGTTGTGATAATTGTCTTTTACAGAGGAAGGGCTGAGTTCAGTAAATACATAACTACTCTAATAGAGTGATGCATGCTTTGAATTTTGAGTGCTTTATCTCTATTTTTTTTTTTTTTGAGACGAAGTTTCACTCTTGTTGCCAGGCTGGAGTGCCATGGCACAATCTCAGTTTACCACAACCTCCACCTCCCAGGTTCAAGCGATTCTCCTGCCTCAGCCTTCTGAGTAGCTGGGATTACAGGCATGCATCACCACGCCCAGCTAATTCATGTGTGTGTGTATATTTTTAGTAGAGATGGGGTTTCTCTATGTTGGTCAGGCTGGTCTCGAACTCCCGACCTCAGGTGATCTACCCACCTCAGCTTCCCAATGTGCTCGGATTATAGGCATGAGCCATGGTATCCGGCCACTTTATCTCTATTCTTAACATAGACTACTGATAAGTGTTTCTAAATTTATTTGCTAGTTAGCTGTGTAAATAGAAAATAGTATATTCCTACAGGAATACTGAATTTTAAAACTAGACAGCTCTTTTTTACCTGAATTCCCACTCAGCCATCCACCTTCAAAAAACAAAAAAGAGACCAAAATTATTGCTTCAGTACCTGTCAACTTCAGAGTTAGGCAAAAGAGGAAGTAATCAACGTGACACCAAGTAAATGGTTCATACCGCTAAACATCAACCCAGTTTACCACGTGAGTAACATAAAAGTTTAGATTGGCAAATCAGGCAAACAAACCAGAGATCTTAATGGGTATTAAGTTTCACAATCATTTCACGAGCTTGAGTAATCAACAGACTCAGACACAGCAGAAAGACAAAGGGCATCAAGGGCAGTTCTCCAAGTCCTATCTTCCCATGTGAAAAATGGACTCCTAGCCCAGAATAATAGATGAGATCTCTGAAAGTGAAATCTCCAGGGTTACCTCCTATTGCAGGAGGAGCCTTTAATTGTGAAACATCTCCATTTAGTATCCTAGAGAATTGTAGAACTTACATGGCATTCTCCAAGATGACATGCCTTATAGATCCTAAGTTTACTAAAGAGTTCATTAGCCAGGGAACAGTACCACTCTCAGACTCAGCCAAGCAGGGACCCTGACCTAGGACCAGCTCCTCAGGTAGCCGTAGGAGAGCTCTATGCTTTGAAATCCCTTCCCTGAAATTGTCTGAAGTTCTCCTCTACAGTTTGGTACTGTCTGAAGTTAGCCTTTCAGGCAGAGTACCCTGAAACCTCACACCCCTCAGGCAGGGTGCCTTCAAACCTGTTCCTGCGTGAATCCTGGTCACCAGAAGCACCTGCCTCAAAATTTTCAGAGTCTCTCTCTGATTACCAGGACTGGCTTAGAACAACTGTGCTGTCTCATCAAGGTGTTACTCCCAGGACCAGATCCTCTGTGGGTCCCATTGCCAGAAATGCTGTCCTCAAAAATTTCCAAGTCCCTCTGCTAGTTGAAACTTCCTAGAGTTGGTAGTACTTTGTAGTTGGGGTGCCACATATGCTGTGCTTCTCATTTCATCTCTTTAAGGCACTCTCTGATCCTCTATATTACACGTGAAATTGACCAGATGCCCAGAGGAGCTCTGGGACCTGCATCTTTGATATTGCTGTGTGGTTCAAGGGCAGGGCTCTAATTCAACAAAATCAGCATCAAAAGCAAATTACTCCCAATAGAAACCCATAATAGTTCTTTTATTAGACCTCATGAGATTCAGCCATAGAATGTGCTTACACACAGATATTTTTGTGGTTCTCACTCATGTCAGACACAGGACAAATTCAGGACTCTGTATTTCTGAAAGTCCAACACAAACCCTTAGGCTTAAGCCCTTTGTTTGGGCCTGTATTATCAGCTCTCACCTGTTCATGTACTGACTGTGGTGCTGCCTATAGCATCAGCACCCAAGAGCAGTGGAGGTGGTGGTAGGCACCCTTTACCCTGTGTACCTCCTCTTTTGTGCTGTCACTCAAGGCAATCACTCTATGTCTTCTGCAGGCTCCACACTTCCAAGGTAGCCACATCTATCTCTTCTAAGGATGTTTTTCAAGCATTGCTTTACAACATCACTGGGCAATTCTAATTAATGTCCTGTCTTGCCTCCAATTAATGTGGTGATGCTGTGTTCTCCAGGGTCACTCTTAGGCAGATATGGACAAATATCCCTTGTACAAATGACAACCTTCTTTTTGCTCTGCCCATGAGCCCCTTTCCTTCTACTTACTGTTGTCGGTGAGTGGAAAGCAGAGATGTCATCAACACTGAAAGACATTACATTATAGGAACACAGTGATCATTGCCAAAAGAGTTCAACATGGTGGAATATCTTCTTCTATATTTATGCTACAGCATTCTAAATAAAACCTTTAACATAACCCTAAAATATGTTATTATTCATATTTTCCTGCATACACTGTGAAAGACTTGCATTTGTGGTCATCAACCACAAAGCACAGCAGTAACATTTGATAGTCCTTAGAATTCCATATTTATGGGTGGTATGATGGAAAAGGCAGCACCCTGAGTAATAACGTAATCATCATTAACAGGACAGCATTAGGGAACTACAGAAGCAAGAAGAATGGTGTTTCAACACAAATAGGTTTGAAGATTCATGACATTGTGAGTAATAACAGTACTGCTACATTTTTCTTGTTGTAGAAAATATAAAATTTGCCAAGAAGGGCACCTTTGACAAGAAAGAACATGAAGAACATGGCTTCTAGAATTGAACAAAAAAAAAAGATGACTGGACATTATGAAATATTATCACATGCTCTAATCAGAAAATAAGTAAGCACCACTTCTCTGCTTATTATTCTACATTTTCATGTAATACATATCTCTATACTTTACATATATTTACATTTCATGTAAATATATCTCCATACTTTACATATATTTATTAATTTGGTAACACATTATTATTTGATCAAATTATTTATACATCCCCAGTGCATCTCCAGAAAATATTTACCCAGGGCTTCAAATGCCCTAGGGGCAGTCCTGTAAGGAACATCCTCATAGGAATACTAAATAGATGAGGTCTCTTTTCATTGGGTAATATTATTACTCTATATACTCTAGTTTCCAGTTGACAAGGAGATTTGATGGGATCACCTGCCTTTTTTTTCCCCCCTTGGAGTATCACACAGAATAGAATACAAACAAAACACAGATCGGCTTCTTCAATTCCTTTAACTTTGCAAAGAACCCCTTAAAAGATTGCCTATGTTTGGATTCATGCTTCACAACTTACTAGCTGCATGACATCAGCCAGTTATTTAACCTCTTTGTGTTTCAATGAACAGTACTTATTACATGTAAAGCATTCATATGTTTCACAGATATTTCTTGAATGCTGACTATATACCACATAATTGTCTAGGTAGTTGAGAAACATCAACAACAAAAACACAGATTCCTATCTTTACGAAAGTTCTTTGGAACTTCTTCCCAACATCATCGCCTTTTTCCTATATGCTTTGTACGTTATTTTCATCTTTAAGAAAGTTCTGCTTAAAATACAAATATTCTAGATGGAAAGTACAGTTACACATATCAGCCAAGAACCCAATTATTAGTATCCAAGTAAAGCTCAGTTGGCAACGAAAACCGCAATAATGGGATGCTGGTCAAGTCTTGCCAGGTTGGAGCAGTGGCGCACCAGTAAACTGGTGCAAAAGAAAAGTTTTAATGTGTAGATTTTGCTGATTTCTATGAAATAGTCCCAGTGTGGCCATTTTCAGGTTATCACCCATAGCTTGCAATCAGCTTGCATAATTCCTGAATTTTTAACAATCACCTCAACAGTACAAGTTGGTCTTAGCATACCACTCACTGGGTTGGGAGTAAGTGGGTGGTAGGATCAAAGCCAAGCCACCAGAAAGGAGAGTGGGCAGAAAGGTAGAGACTGTGTCAAGGAAATTTTGTCCCACACACAATTACACACAGACTGGGATATGGTCTCCTCAAACCTTTGCACTCCACACATAGATGAGTTTTTATATTTGCTAATAACAGCACTCAATGTTATTTAGAAAAAATAATAGCTAAAACTGTCTGCTGACTTTAGCCTTAACAAAAGCAATAATTAACCCAGCTACTAAAATAATTTTAAAAGAAAGTAATATTCATCCAATTTAAATAAACTAATAATCCTAATGTATTTCAGCACTAGTGAGAGTATATCTGATACATTTTGACTACTTTAGACATTCTATTCACACACAGGTACACACAAATGTATACACACATAACAAACATCATTAAGCATTTACTATATGCCAGGAACCATTTAAAAAATGAATATAAATTCTATGAGGGCAAGGAAATTTATTTTGGACACTGATGTTTCTCAACCATCTAAAATATTGTATGATTTATGGCATATAAATATTCAATAAATATCTGGTAAATGAATGCTTTACTTATAATATCTGATCTGAGGCAAAAAAAAAAAAAGTTAAAATAACTGTCCAAGTTCATGCAGCTACTAAGTGGAACTGGAATTCCAAAGTAGGCAGTATTTTAAGGGTCTTTGCAAAACTAAAGACTAGAAAGAGGAAGAGAAACAAATGTGAGTTGCCAGGAATTTATATGGTAGAATGGTTAGCAGACCTAAGACCATTTAGTTTAAAAGAGACAAAACTCAAGTTATAACTGTTTTGACCCAGTGAAATATGAGTTGTTTTGATAATATTGCCCAGTACCTCAGGATGCTACCTGGAATAGGAAGTGAGATGAAGAGGAGTCTAATATAATAGATTCCAGTAAGTCAGAATTTCAATTCAAAATAAGAAGTTTCTGGGAATTACCAGTGTTCAACAATGCATGAGAGCAGAGAACAAACAAGTGACCTCACCTCTCCCCACTCCTTTCATGGAAAAGTATTCAGCAGAGGACAAAGACACGGTCCTTGCATGGAGTGGGAAGTTAGACTACATGGCCTCTAGAATTTTCCCATTTCAAAGATTCCTTGTTTTAAGTAGGAACAAGAATTTAATAAATAAGTCATGAAGCATCTTTGCCATCTCATCTACCACTAAACCACAAATCGGCTTAAATATGTGGGAACATTTTGATGTATTTGTCTGGTTTGTAACTGTTCTGTTTTTTTAAACAAAATGAAAGACAAAAATTAGACACAGACTAGAAACTGGAGAGAATAACATCTGCAAATCAACCCACCTACAAAGTCTCCAAATCATTGCATATTCAATAGCATCTACAATTTTTAACCTGACTAATATTTTAGGAAGTACATAAATTCAATAAGAAATGTTTTTAATCAGTCATTTATTCATTAACATGTCTCCAAGGTATGGAAATTAGAAGAGGTTTTCTTACAAAGATCAAGTGGTAATATCCCATGGTAGCAGGTCAATGCATACATACGAGTTTCTTATTTCTCAGTGGATCCTTCAGAAAAAATGCACTGAGTACCAAGTTGTAATGTAGGGGTTATGCATAAAACTACTGAAAATGATTCATTATACTCTCAAGCATTTGCCTTGGGGAGCCTGGCATATGATAAATAATAAGAACATTATATAGAATAAAACCTAGAGCACTTTATGTAGTCAGAATCTCCAGTGGTGATTTGTTTTTATTTTTAGATGTTCTTTTGGTACCATTAGGGCCAGGACCTCTGCACCCCTATGCAAGTTAGAAAAAGTTCCCTGCTGGGCAGATCAACTCTAAAACACAACTCTTTCTCTGGCTATCTTCCCCTCTCCCCTTCCCATGGTCATGATTTAGCAAATAGGGCCTGAAGTAGGTCCTTAGGCCTCAGCCAGGCACCCTTATGAGGGTATGATCTAAATAAGCATTTCTGGAAATCTAGGTTCTTAGTCTATCTATGCTGCCATAACAAAATACCACAGAATGGGTAATTCATACATAATAGAAATTTATTTCTCATAGTTCTGGAGGCTGTGGAGTCTGGGAGCAAGGTGCCAGCTAGTGAGAGCCTTGTTGCTCTGCTTCTAAGATGGTGCCTTATTGCTGCCTCCTCTGCAGGGGAGGAGCACTATGTCTTAACATGGCAGAGGGGTAAAATGGGGTTCCTCCATCAAACCCTTTATAAGGGCACCTAATCCCATTCAGGAGGGTGAAGTCCTATTCAATCACCTCCTAAAGGCCACACCTCTTAATACTGTTGGATTAGAGATTAAATTTCAATGTGAATTTCAGAAGGAACAAAATCATTCAAACCATAGCATCTAGGTAGATATTTAACCATAGAATGGTTCTGACTCAAAAGAGTATATTTAAAATCAAAGTGTAAAGAAAAACAGCCTAAACCAATTCATTAACTCTCTTATGCTCACTACCATCACTAGGACCACCTAATGAATGGGAACATCCCAGAAACAATGAATCTCCAAGAAATTATTTTTTACATTCCATTATCAAACCAAGCACTTCTCACGACTGGTTAAAACTCAAAAATGGGCCAGGTGCAAACTACTTTTGCTCAGGAGTAAGCCTACTTTTGCCTTTTGATCCTCATAGCTGACTTGCTCTACTGGAGTTGAGGTAATCCAAATTTACTTCTGTTTTTTTATTGTTCTTTCAAACCTCATTTTATGGTCTTTTCTTGATCTTGGGTACTAATGATCCTCCATATATTGTTTGGATCCCACCTTCCAGACCTTAGCCTTCCCTCAGGCTCCCGATAATTAATCAATTATTTAATCTTTCAACCGTTATTAGTTAAGCATATGCTTGGCACTGGACTATGCTGGGAACACAAAAATAATTAGGATGAACTGCTTACCCTCCAAAAGCTGACTGTCTAGTGGAGCATTCTTGAAAATAAATATTTTAATAAGTATTAAGATATAGTCTGATAAGTTCAAAAATAGAAGTAATTAATCATTCAGAAAATGAAATTGAAGCCCAAAGACAATTTGGTCCCCTGCTAAAGTACAAATCTGACTAATCTGGTGCTTTAATCACTACTTTCTGATAGCACAGCTGTTTCTATTTGGTTAATTTATTGATTAAGTGATTCCTTCATTTTTTCAGAAAGTATGCTTTCTGAACAAAACTATAGGTTATTGTAGCAAGAAAATTATGAAATGAACATACAGATTGTAAACTCAAAATTTGCAAATTAC
Source organism: Cacajao melanocephalus (assembly GCA_963573385.1). Classification (NCBI taxonomy): domain Eukaryota; kingdom Metazoa; phylum Chordata; class Mammalia; order Primates; family Pitheciidae; genus Cacajao; species Cacajao melanocephalus. The sequence goes on along the minus strand of CAUYLG010041956.1, from coordinate 78,487 downwards.
ATGAAGAAGCACAGAGAGAGAGAGAACAGGAAAATTAGAAATGAAGAATTAAAATACAATGCAACTTTATAAAATGAATGGATCAGATTACATGGCATAAATTTTCCACACCTTTGCCTACATTTTGTGACATTCACAGCATACTATTTACGAAGGTTTTCCATTTGACAGAAATTTTTACAGGTCATGTTGAACACCTAAATTTGCACATGCATTTCTTAATTTGACATTAAGCATTTTCTTTTTATGTGCCATGAAGACATAGGAACATTTTGTACATTTTATAATTTTAAACATAGTTCCATTTAAAAGTAACAAAAGGTATCATTCCTTCAGAGTTGAGTTCTTACAAAGTACATCTTAATTTGAGCCCCTATTTAGTTAATGACCTTTACCATTTAACTGGTCAACCAAACCAGAAGTGGAAAAGTCATCACATTGTTGCTCTTGGCACATCTCCAGATCCCATCAGCTAAACTATGTGGATCCCCATTCAAAACCACTCCCTGCTCTTCAACTAACAGCTTTTACATAATTTTCACCTAGACTATGGCAACTGCCTCCTAACATGCCTTTCCACCTCTGGCCTTGAACTCCTCCACTATATTGCTATGATGAGTGATTTTATACAAAACAAGTCTCTAGGACTTAAATCCCTTTATTGGTTTCCACTTGCCACACACACACATACACACACACACACACACACACACACAAATAGTTCAATCTTCTGTATATGTTCTTCTTGTCTTTACCTCTGTCTGGTTTCCAACTTCATCTCCCCTGCTGTCTTCTTGAATTCAATTTCCAGCCACACAAATTTACTTAAATTTATTCTAAATTTTTCATCTTTTAGAACTCATGCTGATTTACATCCAGTTCTTCTCATTAAAATGACCTTCTTAACCTTGCTCTCTCCTAACATCTATTTTTTCTTACTTATCTTGGTGTATACCATTATCGTAGCATTCTTCAAATGAATACCACTTACTTGTTGCCAAATATGTCTTCCCTGTTAACCTATGAAATTGTAATGCAAGAAATGTTACTTGTTCATCATCGTCTTCCCATATTTTAGTATAAAGTATGAAACAGAGCACCCAACAAGTGGTAGTTAAATACAACATGGAAATATTAGAGTGATTCTAGGGAAGACTGGACTTGAGTTTGAGCCTTTGAAAAACCATATCAGAGATTGGAAAGAACTAGGTGTTCTGGATTGTCTGTTGACACCCTAACACAACTTCTATTATTCTCATTCAAGTCTGAAAGCTTTGTTTAACAAAATTCCTTCCCTGTGTGGTATCAGAATAACATTTGCCAAGGAGAGGACTTCATGAATTATTTGGGAGGCAGAAGTGAAACAGAAGCCATGATTCTAAGGGAACTGTGGAAACCATACATGATGACTCCAGTCACTGTGGTGCTTCCACAGACCTCTCATGAGCTCCCACTTTTGTGGTTTCACAAACATCCTATAAGCTTTTTCACTCATGCCAGTGCTAGAGCTTAACAACGAAGTGATTAATGGAAATCTCTCTGGTCCTCCAGTTGCAGTCTTCCAGACAAATCTCCACCACCTACACACAAATTTGTGTACACATTAATTCTTACTTATAAATTTGATTTCTACTTATTTCTGTCATCCTCGTAGTGGCTCAGTTTTTCTGAACAAACCCAGACTGATGTCGCTTTTGGCACTAAAGTGGATCCAGGAGTACAGAATCTTAAAGATGAGGATCTAGAATTGGTTCTATAATGTAATTAGATTTTAAAGCACTAATTACTTCATTGCCAGTGGTAAATAGGATACTTTTCGACCGTGATAGTTGATAAATAATTTCTTGCATTATCAACTGGAGTTACCTGGAGTTGGATGCCTATGCTTTGGGTGGCTATCTTAGTTTAGCCTGCTGTAACACAATGCCATAAGTTGGGTAGCTTATAAACAACAAGCTTTAATACTCACACTCTGGAGGCTGGGAAGTTTAAGATCAAGACATTCGCAGGTTTGATGTCTGATTAGGGCCACTTCTTCACAGATAGTGCCTTCTTGTTGTGGCCTCACATGGTGGAAAGAGGAAGGGAGATTTTGGGCGGCCACTTTTAAAAAGGCACGAATCCCTTTCTCAGGGCTCCATTCTTATAACCTAATCTTTCCCTAAAGCCTTCATCTTCTAATACTGTTACCTTGGAGTTAGGAGTTCAACATAGAAATTTTGGAGGGACATAAACATTCAGCCCATACCAGCAACCTATTACTACCCACTAATTTTTTTAATTTAAAAATTATAATAAAAACACAGACTATAAGAACAAAGAGGAAAGAGAGTGTTGCCTATTTTACTGTACTAGAAAAAGCAAATGATGAGGGCAGGGCTTTCTATTCCTATTTCAAGTTCTGAGTAATGAAATGAAACATCTATGACTATCCTGAAAAAAACACCTCATTACTTTTAGCTGCAGGTTTGAAGTTTTTGAAAACCATATCCAAAATCTGATACCACAAGTGAGGAATTAAAATGCAAATCAGGCCAGGCGTGATGGCTCACGCCTGTAATCCCAGCACTTTGGGAGGCCAAGGCGGGTGGATCACAAGGTCAGCAGATCGAGAACATCCTGGCCAGCATGGTGAAACCCCACCTCCACGAAAAAACAAAATCAGCCGGACATGGTGGTGTGTACCTATAATCCCAGCTACTCGGGAGGCTGAGGCAGGAGAATCACTTGAATCTGGAATGTGGAGGTTGCAATGAGTCGAGATTGGGCCACTGAACTCCAGTCTGGGCAACAGAGAGAGACTTCATCTCAAAAAAAAAAAGCAAATTAAATGTATGGCTCCTCAGAATCTCTTGCAATACTTTATCTATAACATTGATGAGGAAATAATGAGAACCTAAAGAATGGGATAGAGATATTTAGATAAATTGCAATGAATGCCCAAATTCCACTCAGTAGGGACCTACCCTGTCTGAGTAAACTCACCTTCCCTTTCTGAAGAACCTATAGACTTATGGAAGAATGCTGACTTTCAAGTGCCACCCCATCACCTCTTTTGCTTCTAAACCTACAACTGAACTCAAACCTTGAGAAAAACACAAAGTCTATTCCTGGAGGATATACTATACACACCAAAGAATTTTATTATTTTGACAATTTATGTTAGTGAAAACTGGAAGAATATCTTTGGGAGTTGATTATAAGGGTGTTCGAACAGAGAGGAAGAAATACACTGTTGGATTCAGCTAGGTTTATTTACATGAGTGTACTAACAAGTAATTTTGAATTCAGTGTGTTATCTTGAATTGTTAGGGATAAGTCTAATTGACTTTTTTTCATTCAGGGTTTTCCAAAGAGACAAAATCCACAGAAAATTGGTAGATATAAAGATTAGATAGATGATGGATGGATGGATGGATAGATAGATAGATAGATAGATAGATAGATAGATAGATAGAACATAAAATTTATTAGGGGAAATATCTCAAGCTATTATGAATATTAAATCTCAAAATAATCTGACTATAAGCTGGGGTTCCAGGGATGCTGGTAGCATGGCTCAGTCCAAGTCCAAAGGCTTCAGAACTAGGGAAGCCAATGGTATCATTCAGGCTGAGTCCAAAGACCTGAGAACCTAGGGGGTAATGGTGCAAGATGCAGAGTCCAAAGTCCAGAGAACCTGGAGTTCTTATGTCTCAGGGCACAAGAAGAAGCGAGTCCCAGCTCCGGGAAAGAGAAGGAGACAGAGAGAGACAGAGGGAGAGAGAGAAAAAAAGAGAAATGGAGAGAGAGAAAAAGGAGAAAAGGGAGAGAATTTGCCTTTTCTGCCTTTGTGTTCTATCCAGGCCCCTAGCCTTCACTGAGGAGAAAAAAAATCTTCCTCACTCAGTTCACCAACTCACATTCCATTCTTCTTTGGAAATACCCTCTCAAACACACCTGAAAATAATACTTTACCAGCTCTCTAGGTGTCCCTTAATCCAGTCAAGTTGACACCAAGGATTAACCATCACAGGCTTGTCTGCTGGTTGACTGTAACTGAGTCCCTGTGGTGGCCAAAGAGACCTGAAGAAGGCAGTATCCAAAGGCTTAGGGAGACAGGGAAGCTAGAGTGGATTTGTTGTGTTCTGATATTCATCTACTCCTTCTCTAAGTCTTTCAGAAATACATTCAGGAGGATTAAAAGAGCAACCTTCAAAGATTCTTTAAAGGCCGTTATTTGTATGCCAGGAATGACACTGGGAGAGGTATCCGTGGAATAGACCCCTAGAAGGCAATGAGAATAGTGTGATTCTGACATGGCAGGGCCATCTGATGCAGGCAATAGTTGCTGGCACTAATTGCCAGGCTCAAGGTGGGCATTGTTACCATAAAGCACAACAATCATTGATCTGATGGTTGTCACATAGTATGACCTGCAGAGATCTCTGTGGCTAAATAATTATATTCTTAGGACTAATATATGTGAACAGTCTACTGAATCAAGTCTGCTTTGATTTTTATAAGCAAAATTGTTAGGACTGGTAGATGGAGCCCTGAATTGAATCTCTGCAATAGAGTCATGCTCCTTAACCACTTCCCAGACCTGAGTGGTGTGTAGACTCAGAGCAGCTTCAATGAAGATGAGGTCTGAATGCTCTGAGGAAGGATACTGCCACACTGGCAAAATGCATATGGTAAAATATCCATTTAGCCTTTTCCAGAAGAACCTGGAACCATTTACCAGGGTGTTTGTACTTTAGGGAAATAAAAATAACTGAACATCTTAGGGATTGCTAGACTGGCTTTGAGCTAACACAAATTCTTGGAGACACAAAACAGCAAAGTGATCCACCATTCAGAAAGGGGGTTTATGAGAGCCAGGTGATTAATGTCATTTTGGCTCAGCCCATCTACAATGGGTCCCTGAAGCCACCCTGTGGTCATGCTCCTAGTTCTAAAATGAAAAGTTGGAATGAATATACTCAGCAACATGGGCTTCCACTTGCCAAGGTTAATCTGGCTACATCAATATTGAGTGCCCAACCTGCCAACAGTAGAGACAAGCTGTGAAGCCTGATATAATGGCATTCCACAGGGTGACCAGATAGCCATCTGAAGGCAAGTTGATTACATTAGCAAATTTCTTTCCTGAAAAGGGCAGCCATTTGTTCATACCAAAATAGACATTTATGCTGGATCTGATTTTGCCTTCCCTGCCCAACAGTTTTCTGCTCATTTAGAGAGCTTAGTTTCCAACCAAATAAGGCTTCTACAAGAAGTTAAAACAATAGTTACATTAAATGAGAAGCTAAGAATGCTACCTGATCACTATAAACACCTCTACACAAATAAACCAGAAAATCTAGAAGAAATGGATAAATTCCTGGGCACAATACACCCTCCCAAGACTAAACCAGGAAGAAGTCAAATCCCTAAATAGACCAATAACAAGTTCTGATATTGAGGCAGTAATTAATAGCCTACCAACCAAAAAAAATCCCAGGACCAGATGAATTCACAGCCAAATTCTATAAGAGGCTCAAAGAGGAGCTGGTGACATTCCTTCTGAAACTATTCCAAACAATAGAAAAATAGGGACTCCTCCCTAACTCATTTTATGAGGGCAGCATCACCCTGATACCAAAACCTGGCAGAGACACAACAAAAAGAGAAAATTTCAGGCCAATATCACTGATGAACATCAATGTGAAAATCCTCAATAAAATACTGGCAAACAGAATCCAGCAACACATCACAAAGCTTTCCATCAAGATCAAGTTGGCTTCATTTTTGAGATGCAAGGCTGGTTCAACATATGAAAATCAATAAACATAATTCATCACATAAACAGAACCAATGACAAAAACCACGATTATCTCCATAGATGCAGAGAAGGCATTCAATAAAATTCAATATCCTGTCATGCTAAAAACTCTCAATAACTAGGTATTGATGGAACATATCTCAAAATAATAAGAGCTATTTATGACAAACCCACAGCCAATATTATACTGAATGGGCAAAAACTGGAAGCATTCCCTTTGAAAACCAGCACAAGACAAGGATGCCCTCCCTCACCACTCCTATTCAACACAGTATTGGATGTTCTGGCCAGGGCAATCAGGCAAGAGAAAGAAATGAAGGGTATTCAAACAGGAAGAGAGGAAGTCAAATTGTCTCTGTTTGCAGATGATATGATTGTGTATTTAGAAAACCCCATTGTCTCAGCCCAAAATCTCCTGAAACTGATAAGCAACTTCAGCAAAGTCTCAAGACACAAAATCAATGTGCAAAAATCACAAGCATTCCTATACACCAATAATAGACAGAGAGTCAAATCATAAGTGAACTATTCACAACTGCTACAAAGGGAATAAAATACCTAGGTATACAACTTACAAGGGATGTATGTGAAGGACCTCTTCAAGGAGAACTACAAACCACTGCTCGAGGAAATAAGAGAGGACAGAAACAGATGGAAAACATTCCATGTTCATGGATAGGAAGAATCAATATCGTGAAAATGGCCATACTGCCCAAAGTAATTTATAGATTTAATGTTAGCCCTATCAAGCTACCATTGACTTTCTTCACAGAATTAGAAAAATCTACTTTAAATTTCACATGGAACCAAAAAAGAGCCCGTGTAGCCAAGACAATCCTAAGCAAAAACAACAAAGCTGGACGCATCACACTACCGGACTTCAAACTATGCTACAAGTCTACAGTTACCAAAACAGCATGGTACTGGTACCAAAACAGATATACAGACCAATGAAATAGAACAGAGGCCTCAGAAATAACATCACACATCTACAACCATGTGATCTTTGACAAAGCTGACAGAAACAAGCAATGGGAAAAGGACTCCCTATTTAATAAATGATGTTGGGAAACTGGCTAGCCATATGCAGAAAATTGAAACTGGATCCCTTCCTTACATCTTTTTTTTTTCTTTAGAGCTTGTATAGTTGAATTTTTTTCAAGTTACTACTTTAACTTTGAAATTAGTGAAGAAATACAAAGGTGTACAAGGAAAAAGTTTATCATCTGTATCATGACACTTCCTCCATTGTACCTTGCTGAGATAAGCCATGTCAACAGTGTGGTGTGTATCTTCTAAACATTTCACTTAGTTTGTTAAAACTTACACAAGATTTTGCGTGCATAGATAGGGTTGGTTTTTTAAATTCCATTTGCTTTGTTGCTCATTTTAACATAATAAAATAATACTGGAAAACCAGTCTGCAACTTTGGCAAAATATTGATGTAGATATTAGCGCATATTATTTTCTACTATTTTCCACAATTGAAATCATATTTGACATACTTTTGTGCATTCTGCTTTTGTCATTCATAAACTCTTTAGAGCAATTCCTCCAAGTCAACTAGCATAGCTCTAATTCATTTGTTCATTTAAATAACTGTAAAATAAACCATGGTTTGGATATTTTATAATGTAGGCATTGCCCTAGCACTGAGTCACATTTGTTACATGCCACTAAAGAAATGCTAATCAAAAAATCCAAAAGAATATCTTAATTTGTTTTTATTTGTGTAGGACAGATATGCAAGAGTGACTTGTGAATTGTCTAGGGCTAAGACTTTTTATTTTAGTGGTTGCTGCCAGGTTATTTTCCAAAATAATTGCAACAATTCATATTTCTGTCAGAATAAATATAAGTACCCAAGTTTGTTAATATTAATTTTGAAGGTCTGTTGCTCTTGTTTGCACTTTCCAAACCATTAATTTAATAATTTTTGTGTTTACTGGCCATTTGGTTTGCTTTTTGTGAAATGATCATATTTCAACTGGTTTGTTTTTCTCGTCTATTGTCTGTCTGTAAGACTTTTTTGTGGAAGTCTTTATCTTATCTTTACTTAATTTTTTTTTTGTATTGTACAGAAATGTACCCCTTTCTTGCCATCTAGGTTACAAATAGATAGTTCTATAATCTGTTTTTTTAATCAAATTTGTCCATAGTACCTTTTGCCATACAAAACTTTTATGTTTTTATATGCTCAAACATTTTCAATTATACAGCTTTCAGTTTAAATACCATCATGCAAAGAGCTTGGAAGCCATCACTCCTACTCTTTCAAGAAAAAGCAATACAAACTGAAAATCAACAACTTTTCTTAGATTCATCAGAGAACTAGGGTTGTAGACAAACCATTATCCCCAAATCCGGAGAGAAAGGCAGGAAAAAATATCATAGATCAAAAATCTGAATGTGCATTACAAGGAAGATGAAAGAGGAAGAGGAAGGAGAAAGAGGATGGAGGAGCAGGAGGAGAGAAGAAGAGGAGGAGAAATAATAGTTGAGGCAACTATATTTTTATTTCTTCCTTTTTTTTCTAAGGCAAGGTCTTATTCTGTCACCCAGGCTACAGTTCAGTAGAGGGATCATAACTTACTGCAGCCTTGAACTTCTGAGTTCAAGTGATCCTCCCACCTCAGCCTCACAAGTAGCTGGGGCTACAGATGCTCACCACCACATCCAGCTAAATTTTTAAATCTTTCGTAGAGATGGGGTCTTGCTATGTTGCCCAAGCTGGTCTCAAATTCCTGGTCTCAAGAGAATTTCCTGTCTCCACTTATTAAAGTGATGGGATTACAGGTGCAAGCCACTGCACCCAACCTATTTCTTCTTAATTGCTCTAAAAGATACCTATTTGTTTAAAGCAGTATTAGTAACAAAGAGTAACTAAAATAAATAACATTGAGGTGACAAGGGATAAGAGTTACCTGCACTAAATCTGAAGTACTATAACACTATTGGAGGTGGTCTTTGATTAGTTAAAAATGAATATTGTAAACTCTAGGGCAACCACTAAAAAACCTTTTTAAAAATAAAATTGATATACTAAAAGAGGAGTTAAAGTAGAATAATATAAAATGCTTGATTAAGCTCAGAGAAGGCAATAAAAGAGAGGAGAGGGAGAAACAAAGAAGAAAAGCAACAAATAGAAAACAAAAACAAATGCAAACATGATAGATAGTCATCAAACTACATCAGTCATCACTTCAAAGGTGAATAGTCTAAACATACCAATTAAAAGACATTGTCAGAATGGCTAAAAACACAAGATCCAACTATGTGCTTCTACAAGTAACCCACTTTAAATATGAAGATTCCGATAGGTTAAAAGTACAGAGATAGAAAAATATATACCCTGATAACATTAATCAAAAAAAGCTAGAGTACCTATATTAATTTTGGACAAAACAGACTTCAGGAAAAGGAGATTATCAGGGATAAAGAGAGGCTTTACATAATGATAAAGATGTCAATTCTCCAAGAAAACACAACAATCCTAAAACTATGCAATAACAAAATATGTGGTTCACGCCTGTAATCCCAGCACTTTGGGAGGCTGAGGCAGGTGGATCACCTGAGGTCGGGAGTTCGAGACCAGCCTGACCAACATGAAGAAACTCCGTCTCTACTAAAAATACAAAATTAGCTGGGCATGGTGGCACATGCCTGTAATCCCACCTACTCGGAAAGCTGAAGCAGGAGAATCACTTGAACCCAGGAGATGGAGTTTGTGATGAGCCTAGATCATGCCATTGCACTCCAACCTGGGCAACAAGAGCGAAACTCCAACTCAATAATAATAATAATAATATACACTGTGAGCTATTTCTGGATACTATTTCACTGTTGTACTTTTTAATTTGCTTATTCTTGTTCCAATCATACTAATTTTATTATAGTAGCTTTATAGGTCTACATTTTGGAAAGGCAAGTGTCCCATTATTACTTTGGTTTTAGTTATCTTTGAGAAGTGACAAGAACTGTAAATCATATAATCCAATCATTAAAAATAAAGTTCTACCTATAATGTCATTAAATTTACATATAATTTGGATAACAATGACATTTTCATAATATGGTATACATTTTCTGTTAAAATCTTTATTACATTTAAGTAGTTTATCCTATTTTTATCTTAATTAGAATTCTTATTAAGACTCACTGCTGACTTTTATCAAAGACCTTTTCATAATCTATTGGTATGATTATATTATTTTTCTCCAACAATGGAGAGACAGTTTGTATTATGTTCACAGAAATCCTGTTATTAAACCTTCTTTGCATAATTGGATTTTCTTTGGTAATATATTTTACAACTATATTCATCAAAGAATTTTGTCTATAGTTTTCTTTGGAGCATTATGTTTAAGTTATGCTGCCTTTATAAAGTAATTCAGAAATATTCATAACTTTCAATGGTCTGACATAGTTAAGTAAGATGAAATTAATTTTTTTTAAATTTAGATAAAAATTAGAGGTAACTCCACCTGTCCTCATGCTTCATTTTAATGGTAATCTTTAATCACATGAATCACTTTTATAATCTCTTTTATGTTAATTCATTTAGTCAAGAATTTTTTTTCCTTGAAGGTTACGTTTGATCATTTCTTTTATTCAAATATTTTGACAGAATTTCAAAGCTTTTTTACAAGCTACTAATTCTCAATATTTTCATTCTTTTGCTTTATTCTGACTGTTATTCCTTCTTAATCAGCCTAATATAGCATTTACCTTACCCCCGCTCCAAAGAACCAATTTAGAATTTAGCTATTAATTGTACTTTTATTTTTGTTGTTGTTTATATTTCACTAATTTTAGCTTTTATATTTATTCGTTTCCCCTCGTCTAAGTTTCCTTTTGTTTATCTTGTTATGCAATTTACATTTGTTTGAGATAAATAGTAATATTCTATTGTTTTAGTCTAATTAAGTCATTTAAACTTATTTTCTTTTGATTAAAAGTTTCTCTTTGTGCCTTGTAATTTGTGATGAGATGTTTCCTATTACTTTCTTGCTTGTAAGTAATTTCATTTTTATATTTTATAATTCAAAGTTTGTCTAGAAGCAGGTTTCTTCATTTCTAAGGAGTAAGCATTTTTATTATCATTTATTAAATTTTATTACTTTAAATTTTATTAGATTTTATTTAAAAAAAACTATGGCTTTAAAAAATTTTCTAACTAAAAATATTGTTTTGTAATTGTTCATGGATACATGCAGATGTACGTTATCATTTCATATATATGTACAATATGACCTTTACATCTACTAATTCTCAATATTTTCATTCTTTTGCTTTATTCTGACTGTTATTCCTTCTTAATCAGCTTCATATAGCATTTACCTTTTTCCTCCCCTCAAAGAACCAATTTGGAATTTAGCTATTAATTGTACTTTTAATTTTTGTTGTTGTTTATACGTCACTAATTTTAGCTTTTATATTTATTCGTTTCCCCTCGTCTAAGTTTCCTTTTGTTTATCTTGTTATGCAATTTACATTTGTTTGAGATAAATAGTAATATTCTATTGTTTTAGTCTAATTAAGTCATTTAAATTTATTTTCTTTTGATTAAAGGTTTATCTTTGTGCCTTATAATTTGTGATGAGATGTTTCCTTTTTTATTACTTTCTTGCTTGTCAGTAATTTCATTTTTATATTTTATAATTCAAAGGTTGTCTAGAAGCAGGTTTCTTCATTTCTAAGGAGTAAGCATTTTTATTATCATTTATTAAATTTTATTATTTACTTTAAATTTTATTAGATTTTATTCCAAAAAAAATATGGCTTTAAAAAACTTTCTAACTAAAAATATTGTTTTGTAATTGTTCATGGATACATGCAGATGTACATTATCATTTCATATATATGTACAATATGACCTTTACATCTTAATGATTATGTCATATATATGTATGATTTCATTTAATTTTTGTGCCTTTACCAAAATTGTACGTTATGTGTTTTTGACTATAAAATGGGTATATTAAAATATCTCATCATAATTTTACTTTGCAAGATAGCCTTATATTCAGACTAGTTTTATGCTTTATGTCAATTGTAATGCTTAGAAATACAGACTTGTGTCTGTTATGTCCTCTTCATGAATCATATTTTTATCTTTTTCTAGTATTCTCTTTGTAATGTTTAGTATTTTTAATTTATATTCCACAGTCTAATCTTAATATTATTATTGCTTAGCTTTTGATTAGCAGTTGCCTGATATCTCTTTATCCATCTTCTTTATTTTCAGTCTTTTTTTATCACTTATTTTTGAGTATATTTCCTGTGATGCATATATTTCTGGGTTCTGAGTTGTAATCCAAACTGAGTCTCTGACTTAAGGGGATCTGAAGCCATTCATATTTAGTTTAATATCTGATATACTTGGTTTTATTTCTTCCATTTTATGATTGACTATTATTCTTCATGATTTTCTATTCATGGATTTGTGTGTTTCCTGGCATAATCAAGTCACTATTTCACTTACCTCCTTTGTTGCTTTGAAAGTTCTTTACTTTTCTACAAAGCATTAACAATAGGATCCTAATGAAACACATTATTGAGTACTTATTCTCAACTATTACATGAAAAACAACACACCCCCCATTTCTCCTCCAACATGCGCCCTCCTTGTAAAATGTCTTTACTGCTTTACTCTAAATTACCTTTAGAAAAGGTTTTTACTTTTTTATCCCTTTTCCTACCTCAATTTATTGAATTTGATAAAATCCCCTACTTCTTTTGGTCCCAGACTATTTTTAAATTTTTTATTTGCTGCACCATTATTTAACATTATACACTGATTTATCTATTTATTTACATACATATGAGAGGAATTGGTTCATTGCTCATTAGTGTTTCCTCTCTTTTTCCCTCCCTTGATAACTCTCTTGAGATTTATTTGTCATTTGGTAGGAATCCCTTCCAAAGTACTTTGCTCATAAAAATTGGATATCATTTTAAGGTATTGTATATCAGCAGATATCCTCCTTTCTCCTTATAGGTGAATGCTATCTTGCTTAGAATAATGGATTCTCAGGTTTCAGACCTTCTTAGTGATATCTGTAGTTGTTATTCCATGGTCTTCAAACTTCTAATGTTACAAATAAAGTGTGTGATTCTAGTCTTCCCTTTCTGAATAACATGTTATTTATGTTTGGAGCCTGTTTGCCTTTTATTCTTTAAATTCTGAAATTTTACCAGGATATGCCTAGTAAAATTTCTCAATAATTCTACCTGCAACTAAAATATGTATTTAGGGTCCTTTTTTAGCAGACAGGATTTTTCTTTAATTATTTATTTGCTTAGTGATTACGTTTCCTCCCTCTTCCTTTTTCTCATGAAACTGCTATTGGTCACAAGACTATGTCATCCTGGTTTTTACATTTTACTTCGTATTTTCTTGGACAGGATCTGCTCATAAGACACATCATCACCAAACCTTTGAGTCTACTTTCCCTTCTTAGCATTCTCCACTGGATTGTGATAGAAACGAGAAACTAGGAAGCATAAAAGAGGCAATATTCACAAGAAATTGATGTTCTCCCTATTCAGATATCCAGATATTGTGAGAAGCATCAATGAGTTCTTGTTGCAGACCCTTTCTATTACCCTCTTCCCTGAGGGAGAGGTATATGTTCCAGTTTAACTACTTATCCTTCAGGTCTCACCCTCAGTTGTATGCCTTACTACATCTCTCTTAGGGGATTATTCTCATCTAGATCGGCAGTCAGCTCTCTTAACTAACATACCTGCAAGATGAGTCAAACTCAGCTACGTTCTTCAGTGCCTGCTTGACCCATGAAGAATTCCTCCACTCTTACTACATCAAGTAGTCGGAAAGCAGCCTGCTCCACAACTCCAATCTACACTCACTGTAACTTTCCAATTTGTTTTCCATTTCCACATCCACTAAGATACGCACAGAAAATAACAGAATGTCTGCTGCATAAGCAGGCATGCAAACAGGAAATGAGACACCTGCTTCCTCTTTTGATAGGCACTTCTAACATCTGCAATCAATTCGCAGAATTTCCCTTACTTAGTTGTATGGGAGTTGTGGCGGAAGGGGTTATGGAGCAGGCCCCATCTATATGGAGAGAAGGAAAAACCTCCTAGGCCAACCATTTATTGTACTATGGACTTATGCCTCACAGTGCTATTTGCTGCTTACAGAAACTAGGAATAGGAATAATAATTGAGAGTAATACAGTGATTTGGCTTCAGTATAAGCTTTGAAGGCATCTATGCCCCCAGTTGTTTAGTGCTTACTAGCTCTTTGTTTTCATCTTTGGGTACCAGTTTCCAGAGTCTTATTCAACATCGAGTTCTACTGCTTAGCTTCTATTAATTTAAGGTTGAGACTAGTATATGCTGAGAGAAATACATGTCAGCCTTTAAGCAGCTACCTACCCATAAAAGCTGCTCTACCACTTGCACTGTTTCTTTCTTCCCTTTTGTGTTTGGAAGTTAACAAATTCGAACTAAATGTGGGACAACACCTAACATTCCAGTAGAAAAAAATGTTTCCATCCCAAAATTATGTAAAAGACTTTATATAATTTTATAAAAACTAGCATTTCTTCATGCAACTAAACTCTGGGCCCTATTTATGCATGCTACCCAAACACAGATGCTGTCACCTACAAAGACGCATCTCATCAGCACTGTAAATAAACTGGAGGATGGTAAGCTCTTGTAATAATCACAATTGTGAGCTATTCATGAAATTCATTTGTTATGTATAACCCAAGAATCTTGTGTCTAATTTTTAAATGTCATCACTATCACTTTGAGAGTTGTCACAGTGCACTCTTGTATTAGCTCACAAAAATCGTCTGTCTTTTCAATGGACTTTAATTCACAGCAGGGGGTAACCCTGTGGTTGTACTGTAGCGTGTTGCCCTATGAAGCATTCATATAAACTTAACTCTGAGTTTCTGTCTTTATCACGTACAGCAGTAAAACAACTAATTTGCTTAGTTCTAAGAGGAACATTGTGTGTTCAAAGCAAAGATAGTAGAACTGAATATAGGATAATGAGAAATAACTGAAAAAGCTGGGTATTTAAATAACTGAAAAAGCTGGGTATTTAAGTTGGCAAAAAGAAGACAAGAGAAATAATAATTGTGATAAAATATCTTACAACCACTCTGTAGAAGAGAAATTGAATTTTAATCTGTGTGGCTCTGGAGGAAGAGATAAAGGTCAAAGAATGGGGGTTAGAGAGCTGGGTTTCCCTACAACAGAAGTTGTCCGACAGGCCTCCAGGAGTCTGCAGAAAACACAGTTTGGCCTCTCATAAAGCTGAAAGAGAAGAGACATTTCTTCATGGGAAGTTTATTATTGAAATGCATGAATGTTGGACTAGAAGACCCATGATCACTTTATGATTTGTTTTCCTTTCTTCCTTAAAAAATTAGTATGAATTATTACAACACACCCACCCCTGTACTTGCGTATATCTTAAAATGTAGAGTATTAAAGTAGAAGATACCCATCTGTATGCCTTTATTCTAACACCTTACCTCTTCTCAGAGGAAACCATCATCCTAAATATAGGAAGTATTATTCCCACACTTTGTTTTGTATTTTTATTACAGACACAATTATCCCTACATGATACTTGGTATTGGACAGCATGTTTCTAAACTTTATGTAGAAGATGTCATACTTCATGTAAATACTGTCACACTTTATGTACTCTACTGAAGTTTGTTTTTTTCCCCTACCTTTTTTGATTAAATTCATACATACTTGTATAGATAGCTCTATTTCATTTATTCTTGTAAATTTATGGAATTCTATTATATGACTATATTTTAATTTGTTGTTTATTCCCTTGGTCTATAATTATTTTCCATTTTAGCCAGTTTGAGTAATGCTTCCATGAACATTCTTGTCAATGTTGACAAATGCAAGAGTTTTCCATGGAGTATGTCAAAAAGTGATTAATATTTCCTTCCTTGTATTGGTGGGGCAGGCTTGTGGACACACCATATAATTTTCTTCAAGTATATTGATTTTGTTTCAGAATCTCTTCAATTTCTCCAATTGTTTCCAAATCTTTCATCTTCTTTTTTTACTTTTTCCTTCTCTTTTTTAACCTTTCTCCCCTAGTCCCAATCTTCTGTGTTATGAACAAATAAGATTTCTTTTCTTCTATCTACATTATCAGGTCGCCAACCCACCTAAGCATCCCCTTTGCCTTTGAGTGTTTGTATACAATGAAACAACTGGCCTGTGAGACAGGTCAAATTTCTGTGAACTTTATTTCTTTTGCTCTTCTTACACTATTGACTCTGCATATCACCCAAGATTTTTATTCAAGAATAGATGCCCACTGCTTAAGAGATCTTGTTGGCCCAATGACACTTTATAGGAACATTAAGGTACAACATTTATGGGATTTAAATTATTGTATTTCCAAAGAAAATCCTTGGGAAGAAAAGATAGAATTGAAATTTTTTGTTCAATTTTTATATCTCATTTTTTAAGAGCAAAGACAAATAAAAACAAAAGTAAAGCAAATGTAGATGCATAAATTTAAAACAGCTTGTGCTATTAAACTAAATATATCAAATGAAATCCCTATTACTCTTTCAGAGAGGCCTATGTTGATGTCTGAGGAAGGCCTAAGGAATTGGTAAGCCAACTACTATATAAGAAAATACCTCAAGAACAACTCTCAAATCCCAGCTGGCAAGTTGCTTGTGGTATGAAGTATGTAAATAAAAACTTTTTATATTCCCTTCTTGTATTACAGGTACTCCTCTGAAATATACTGTAACTTTTAATTTAAATGCAAACAAGATCAATTATGTGGACAACTAGATAATAGAATTAATTCAAATGAAGTTAAATTTCACTCAACTACCTGAATTAAAGGGGATTTCCTTTTAATGAGTTTACAGAAATCATTCTTTTTTTATTATTGTTTTATTAGAAATTGAACTTGAATTGAAAATTGAACTTGAATTGATGAAAACTAAATTTTTTGTCCACATAAAATAGATAAAATGGAGGAAATTTGTCATAAATTGTTTTGTTTAGGGTTTGTGGTTGCAATAAGGTAGCTAAAGTAATGGCTGGATATGTAGGTTGTTAAAGGATGCATGTGGAGCACTGGGTGGGATAGAATTTTATGAGACAGAAGCCAGAATAAATTTGGGCACTTTAGTCCCAAACAAATCAAGAAATCCCACTAGTAGAAACATATAAACATTAACTCCTCTTCATATCTGTCCCAGTCTCTTCTTCCTAACCATAATGCAACCTATACATTATATCTTTTCAAAATCTCTGTTTAACTAATGGCTCTAATGGCTTCTTCTCTCTCATGGGTTTGCTTTGTCATTTCTTACGTTCCTGTTCTACCTTATGACTTTTGCAATATACTCATTCAGCTTAGTCTCCTCCCTGTTCATGACATTAGTCTCAGAAAATTTCCCATGTAAAATTTCGACGAGGTAGAATATAATTGACCCAGTTACCTATTTGCTTGAGGCCACATGATGGTCTCCTGAGCAGCCTATTAACTGGCTATCCACCACCGGCCTCATTAGCTGTGGCAGGAAGTAGGGAAAGAGCCATACTGTAGAAAGCGTACCATATAGTACTGCTCTTCCCTAGTGCTTAAGATACTAGGTTGGTGCAAAAGTAATTGCAGGCAATTAAAAGTATGCAGCCCCTTCTCATACTGCCCCCACCTTGAGCTGTGAAAGCAGAACATGAGTGGACTTAAAGTTGGGGCAGAATTAGATCCCTACATGGATCAGTTAGAAATGTTTTTACTGAGGTAAACTATGACCAGTTTTCATCCTATACAGCTGACTCCACTGATATGTCAGCCGCTAGTCACTATGGGATGCAATTTTAAAAATGCAACTTATCTCCATCATGAGGAAAATTAAGGTTTAAGGTAATAACAAACAACAATAAATGTTGCTCATATTTTTGAGCATTTATGGAGTGCTGCTTGAATCAGACAGGTTGTCAGTATTTTGCTTGCAGTTTTGATGGTTGATCTGCAGCCCCTAGCAACGTGCAAGAAGCATGGTGCAATGTTTATTCACTGCAGGAAAAAGCACTTTCCCCTTTTTCCTTATGCACTGTCTCTTCCTTGGGGATTTTCACCTCTTTATTTAGCATTTTTCTCCAAATCTCCAGCATCTACCTTCCCTGATTGAGTCAGTCTGCAGACACCTAGATCCAGTTGAAACTCTCTGGGAGATAGGAACTATCCCTAACGTTTTCTGCCCCTGAAACTAGAGCAGGAGTACTCGCAGCTTTTACTCCAATGCCCTGGGAGTCCCAACCTACCACCACACTCTCTTCATCCTTGAAGAGGATGCCCTGTGAAGAAATAAAAATATATGGGCCCATAATTCCCAGCACTTTGGGAAGCTGAGGCAGGAGGATCACCTGGAGTGGGGAATTTGAGACCAGCCGGGCCAACATAATGAAACCCCATCTCTACTAAAAATACAAAAATTAGCTGGGCGTGGTGGCAGGCACCTGTAATTCCAGCTGCTCAGGAGACTGGGACAAGAGAATCGCTTGGAGCTGGGAGGCAGTCGTTGTAGTGAGCCAAGATCGTAAGATCGTAACCACTGCACTCCAGCCTGGGTGACAGACCAAGACTCTGTCTCAGAAAAAAAAAAAAAAGATGGAGAAAGGAGCCCCTGGAGACTTGTAGGGGCAGTATTTGAGTCAGCCATACCGTGTGAGTGATTGCAAAGGTTATATCTGACCCATGGAGAATGAATAAGGGCTAGAGCATTGGATTTTCAAAGTCTCTTGTGGGTGAGAATTGTATTCAATAATATCACCCACTCAGGACATTAGAAAACTTTTTGTTATCATAATAAACTAGAAAGAGCCTCTCCTAAAAGGACTCCCTGGACCACCCAATAGGTAAATAGGGAACTAGAAAGATAAAGCTGAAGATGGTCAAATAGAGAGAAAGGAACTTTTTAAAATGCAGGTCATTACCCACTAAAAGAATCTCAAAATGACTGATTTATTTTGAATATTCAAAACCTTTATTTATGTCGCTAACAGGCTTAGGCAGCAATCAACAGGCTCCTTTATTGTAGGTCGCCACTCAATAATAACAAAATTATGCAATTCAGTATATCTTACCTAATGAAAATACAACTGAACAGCTTATAGCTTACTGTGATTTCTGCAGTCAGCTCTACACTTGACGGATTTTGTGGCCAGCTAACCATTTATCTTCTCCTGGCCTCAACACCATGCCTACCAGGAACAATAGTTACTCTAGATAGAAAATCTAAATGTTGCTGATACTTCTTAACAAATGTAAATTGTAAATTAAAAATTGATGTTTAGAAAATAAATTCATTACTGTAACCAGGCCAACTATGAATGATTACACAGAGAACAAAAGCTTAATTTAGACAGGATTTAGATTGCATAATTCTCTTAATAATGAGAGAAATAAAAAAATGCGAAAAAGTAAAAATGGATATAGAAAATATTTAACAGTAAATTCTTCCCCAAACCTAAACACTTATCTAATAATTAAGTAAAAATAAAATAAAATAGAATTTAAAAAATCAAAAAGGAGACATCAGTTGTAAACATTCAATACAGCACTAAAACATGAGAGTGTCACAAAGCCCTGTGTTATTTCGCAGAGCACTCTCTGAAATCATTACTGCATATGTAAAACACTATCTTTTTTGACTTTATAGGTTGTTCATTTCTTAAATCAACAATAGTAACATTATCTGAGTTTATTTGAACAAGTACATCCTATATATAAACTTTGCAAAAATAAAAATGTGACTGTTTAATTTTTCTCTTCCAAATAAAATGTTATGCCTCTAAAACAAATAAAAATAATGAACACAGTTTTTCTTCATTACGAAGTGGAATGCACACACAAGTACACACATAGATGTATACCTCCATCTGGCTTTCCCTAACTTTCCTTTTCCTCACATTAAACATCCAGTACTTCAGTCACTTGTCAGTTCTGACTTCAAAATACATCCCAAGACCAACCACTTTCTGAACCTTCACAGCTTTTATCCTGGCTGCACCCACAACCCTGTCTCCTCCAGACTCCTGCCAGAGCCTCCTAATTGCTCTCCCTGTTACCATTCTGTAGCTCCCACCCCATATCAGCCATAAGATGATGATTATAAAATAACCTTCAGGTCATGCTAGTTTTTTGTTCGGAACCCTCTAATGACTTCCTAGCACATTCAAAATAAAATCTGAATCCCTTATCCTAGGCTACAAGATCCTACATAATGGGGTCCCTGCCTACTTCTCTAACTTCATCTCCCACTCTTCTCTTGGCTGCGTTCACTCCACCCAGGAAGTCACATAAGGTTTCTTGTTGTTTCTCAATAACACCAATTATGCTCCTGTCTCAGGATCTTTGCACCTATTACTCCCACTATTTCCTTCAAAAAAAAAGAGCTTTATTCAGATATAATTCACATACTATACAATTCATCCATATAAACTGTATGATTTAATGTTTTATAGTCTATCCACAGGAGTATATAACCATCACCATTATCAATTTTAGAACATTTGTCCCCCAAAAAGAAATCCCATATCCATTGGCAGTCACTCCCTATTTTTCCTAGCCCTAGGCAAGAATAAATCTGCTTTCTGTCTCTATATGTTTTCTTGTTCTGGATATTTTATGTAAATGGAATTACACAATGTGAGATCTTTGTGACTGGCTTTTTTCCCCTTAGCATAATGTTTTCAAGATTTATCCATCCTGTAACATATAAAATACTTCATTCTTTTTCCGGTTGAATAATATTCTATCACATGGATATACTACATTGTATTTATTCCTATATTTGTTGATGGATATTTAGATTGTTTCCAATTTCGGATGATAATGCATAATGTTCCTATAAACATATATGTTCAAGTTTCTGTGTGGACATATGTTTTCAATTTTTCTTGGGCACTGTATTAGTCTGTTCTCACACTGCTAATAAAGACATATCCAAGACTGGATAATTTATAAAGGAAAGAGGTTTAATGGAATTATAGTTCCATGTGGCTGGGGAGACCTCACAATCATGGCAGAAGGCAAGGAAAAGCAAGTCACATCTTATATGGATGGTGGCAGGCAAAGAGAGAGAACCTGTGCAGAGGAACTTCTCTTTATAAAAACATCAGATCTCATGAGACTTATTCACTGTCTTAAGAACAGCATGAAAAAGACCCACTCCTTTGATTCAATTACCTCCCACTGGGTCACCCCCATGACACCTGGGAATTGTTGGAGCTACAATTCAAGATAAAATTTGGGTGGGGATACAGCCAAACCATATCATTCTGCCTCTGGCCCTTCCCAAATCTCATGTCCTTACATTTTAAAACCAATCATGCCTCCCCTGTAGTCCCCCACTCAAAGTCTAAATTCATTTTAGCATCAACTCAAAAGCCCACAGTCCAAATTCTCATCTGAGACAAGACAAGCCCCTTCCACCTATGGGCCTGTAAAATCAAAAGCAAGTTAGTTACTTCCTAGATACAATGGGAGTAAAGGCTTTGGGCAAATATATCCATTCCAAATGGAAAAAATCAGCCAAAACAAAGGAGTTAAAGGCCCTGCCCAAGCCCAAAATCCAGCAGGGCAGTCAAATCTTAAAGCTCTAAAATGATCTCCTTTGACTCCATGTCTCACATCCAGGTCATACTTATGCAAGAGGTGGGTTCCCATGGTCTTGGGCAGTTCCACCCCTGTGGTTTTGCATGGTACAGCCTCCTTCTCAACTGCCTTCATGGCCTGGCATTGAGTGTCTGCAGCTTTTTCAGGCACACCCTATAAGTTGTGAGTTCTCTTCTCAAAGCTCCACTAGGCAGTGCCCCAGTGGGGCCTTTGTGTGGGAACTTCAGCCCCACATTTCCCTTCCATACTGCCCTAACAGAGGTTCCACGAGGGCCTACCACTGCAGCAAACTTCTATCTGGACATTCTGGAGTTTCCATACATCCTCTCTAATCTAGACAGAGGTTCCCAAACCTCAAGGCTTGACTTTTGTGCACCTGCATGCTGAACACCACATGGAAGCTGCCAAGGCTTTGAGCTTGCACCCTCTGAAGCCATGGCCCAAGCTGCACCTTGACTCCTTTTAGCCATGGCTACAGCAGTTGGATGCAGAGCACCAAATCCCCAGGTTGCACATAGCAATAGGGCCCTAGGTGCAGCCAAGAAAACCATTTTGTCTTCCTAAGCTTCTGGACCTGTGATGGGAGGGGCTGCCAGAACATGCCCTGGAGACATTTTCCCCATTGTCTTTTTGATTAACATTAGGCTCCTTATTATTTATGCAAATTTCTAAAGCTGTCTTGAATTTCTCCTCAGAAAATGGCTTTTTCTTTTCTATCACATTATCAGGTTGCAAATTTTCTGAACTTTTATGCTCTGCTTCCCTTTTAAAACTGAATGCCTAGCCTGGCCAAGATGGTGAAACCATGTCTCTACTAAAAATAGAAAAAATTAGCCAGGTGTGGTGGTACATGCCTACAATCCCAGCTAGTCAGGAGGCTGAGGCAGAAGAATCACTTGTACCCAGGAGGTTGTGGTTGCTGTGATCTGAAATCGCATCACTGCACTCCAGCCTGGGTGACAGAGCAAAACTCTGTCTCAAAAATAAAATAAAACTGAATACTTTAAACATCACACACATCACTGCTTTGAATGCTTGGCTGTTTAGAAATTTCTTCTGCCATATACCCTAAATCATCTCCCACAAGTTCAAAGTTCCACAAATTTCTAGGACAGGGGCAAAATGCCTCCAGTCTCTTTTCTAAAACATAGCAAGAGTGACCTTTACTCCAGTTCCCAAAAAGTTCCTAATCTCCGAGACCACCTCGGCCTGGATTTCATTGTCCATATCATTATTAACATTTTGGTTAAAGCTATTCCACAAGTGTCTAGGAAGTTCCAAACTTTCCCATATTTTCCTGTCTTCTTCTGAGCCCTCCAAACTGTTCCAACCTCTTCCTGTTACCCATTCCCAAGTTGCTTCCACATTTTCAGGCATCTTTACAACAGCACCCCACTCTACTGGTACTAGTTTACTGTACTAGTCTGCTTTTATGCTGCTGATAAAGACATACCCAAGACTATGTAATTTATAAATAAAAAGAGGTTTAATGGACTTATCATTCCACACAGCTGGGGAGGCCTCACAATCATGGTGGAAGGCAAGGAGGAGCAAGTCAAGTCTTACATAGATGGCAGCAGGCAAGGAGAGAGAACTTGTGCAGGGGTTTTATAAAGAATTCCTCTTTATAAAACTGTCATATCTCAGGAGACTTATTCACTATCATGAGAACAGCATGGAAAAGACCTATCCCCTTGATTCAATTACCTCCCACTGGATCCTCCCATGACACATGGGAATTATGGCAGCTACAATTCAAGATGAGATTTGGGTGGGGACACAGCAAAACCATATCAGGCACATACCAAGTAGAACTGTTAGTTCCTATGGCAACTCTATCTTTAACATCCTGAGGAACCACCAAACTGTTTTACAAAGTGGTTGTGCCATTTTACATTCCCACAGTAATAAAATTAAAAAGACTAACAATGCTAAATGCTGACAAAGATTTGAAGGAAACTGAACTCTCATATATTGCTAATAAGATCGTAAAATAAAAATCAGCCTTGTAGTGTCTCATAAAGTCAAACATACAACTACCTCTATGACCCAGCAATCCTACTTCTAAGTACTTCTCTAAGGTAAATCAAAACAGGTATACCACACACCACACACACAGATTCCTTTTCATAGGTTCCGAGACTCTATATTTCAGTGTCCCTGACTTCTTTTCCAACCTCATCTTCCACCATTCTCTTGGCTGTGTCCACTCCAGCCAGGAAGCCACACAAGGCTTCCTGTTGTTTCTCAATAACACAGATAACACAACAGATCGTGTGTGAGTGGCAGGGGAAACAACCTGTTTTTATTTATCTTAGGCAAATTACTTATACAAGAATGTTCATAATAGCTCAATTCATGATAACTCAAATACAATAATCATTTACATTCATAACAAATGACTTGTACAAGAATGTTCTTAACAGTTTAATTTATGATAACTCAAACCAGAAACAGTATCTATGGCCAACAACAGGAAAATAGATTAGCAAATTCTTGTATATTCAATATCCGTTAATATTAAGAAACGTGTCATTACATGATGTATCATTACACATTACATGATGGATGAGCAACAAGAATAAACCTTATGCTGGCCATGGTGGCTCACACCTGTAATCCCAGCACTTTGGGAGGCCAAGGCAGGTGAATCATGAGGTCAGGAGTTTGAGACCAGCCTGACCAACAGGGTGAAACCCCATCTCTACTAAAAATACAAAAATTAACTGAGCATGGTCATATGTGCCTGTAATCCCAGCACTCAGGAGGCTGAGGCAGGAGAATTGCCTGAACTCGAGGCATGGAGGTTGCAGTGAGCCAAGATCACACTACTGCACTCTACCCTGGGTGACAGAGCAAGACTCCGCCTCAAAAAATAAAAATAAAAAAAGAATAAACCTTAAACACTGGTAAAAGCTATCAGAAACAAACATACCTATTGTATGAAGTACACCTTATATAAAGTATTAACACAAATCTAATTAACATGCTGTTTGCCCCTCTTCCATTTCCTTAGAAACAGTTTTAAATTTTTGGACTTAATACTACCCTTGCAGTGCAAAACCAATGTGTGCTGAAAAAAATCACAAGGGTGGTTGCTGCTGGGAGGAAGGTTCGACAGGGAAGAGACATGAGGAAACTTTCTGGGATGATGAAAATTTATTTATCTTGATGGAGTGTGGGTTTCATATATGCGTATTTGTCAAAATTCATCAAATTATACAATTAAGATCTGTGCATTTCACTAAAAGTAAATTATACACCAATTAAAAATAAATATATCTGTATGTGAATAATACATAGACCGAAAACAAGAGACCACCAATATGTGCCAGGCATTGTGGGCTCAGTATAGACAGTGCTCTGCATCCTAATGGAGCTTACATTCTGCTGGGGGACATAGGAAATCATGAAATATCTGCTATTCTAACCTCAGTAGGACATATGAAGGAATGACATCATTTTGGTCCTCTAGGAACTGACAACCCTCTTCTTTCACCTATCACTCTATAACATCAGTAAAAATGAGCATAGATATGACTAAAGGCAATCCAAAAAGGAGATAAGAAAATACATGGTTCTTTTGAATATTCTTTTGTCAATCTACAGATAATTGTTTCTTCCAAGTGAGGACTTCTGTAAATGACATCTTCTGAATCCAAGCAAAGCAATTGAAAAAATATTAAAATAAATGTAAGAAGTAAATGTATGAACTTAGAATATCATAAATTAGTGGGGAATGAGCAGGCTGAGTTTACTCTTGGAAAATTATATCAGTTCATTTTTAAATCAGTTCATTAAAATGCAAAACATCAGTCTCATAAAATATATTTTATTTCAAAATATACTCAAGCAATGTTTACTAAGAACACAGCTCTGCAGGAATTTTTAAGAATCTCAAAGACTAAAACTCAAAGATAGTGATAAATGAGAACTCATCTTTGGGAGATGTGTTTTGATCGGGTACTGCAAGGGTAGATTAAGTCCAAAAATTTTAAACACTTATTAAGGATATGGAAGAAGGGGCAAACAGCATGTTAATTAGATTGTGTTATTACTAAAGTAGGAAATGCTGAAAACATGAGTAAAGAAAAGATATTACTCTAAGTAAGGAACTTAGAGGAAAAAAAACAGAGGAACTGTTATTCTGGTTGCTTCTTTTCAATGCAGGATGATGTACATTGAAGATTTAAGAATAACTGTAAATAATTTGTGACAGAGACCTGGAAATCATGTTACTATAAACTTGTAAACAATGGTTGGCCTTCTTCCAAGAGATTTCATTAATAGATTCTTCCTCCTCTAGCATTTTCCCTGCATGTAGAATGAAGAAAAGCACTTTGATTTATCTTCCGGAATGGCTATAGATGTAAACATTGCCCTGCACTAGGCACTAAGTATGCAGTCACATCTCTGAGGGAAAAAAATAGGAATAAATAAGTGATGAACAGCATCTGCTATTGCATTCTGAAAAAAAATGGTGAGGACTTCCACAAATCATCCTGAACTACCCATGCAAGATTCTGGATCTCATTTGGTCTCGGGGACCAGCCTTACCAAAAAGCAATGAGTTGCTAATAAGGTAGAATTTTTTTAAATTATGCCAGGTTCATCTACGTTTAGGAGTACTTGAAAAGAGGATTCACAAATAGCATAATAAGAGAAATTTATAGTGTCCATGAGGATGTATTGATATTAAAAATTACACGGATCCACAAAAACCATAGAATTCCATGACTTTCCAGGTAGGATGGAACTAAGAGCCAACCCAACCCAATTCCATGAGTTTTACAAGAAAACTGTGCCCCTACAAAGCAAAGGGACAGACATAAAAGCAGAATCACAATTAAGATATACATCACTTCCAGTCCAGATCTATTCCCATTATCTCTCACTGCCCTCAAATCACAACCACTCCCTTGGATGGGCGTGAGTAGCCATGCTGTCTAAGCTACAGTATCCACTTCTCTCCCTAATTCATACCTGGTCCTGTAATTGAACTTTAAACATCAGAAATCTTTAGTTCTCTAGAGAGTTAGATGAAAATAAAACTAGTAGCACAATAAGAAGCTTCAAAGGAAAAACTCAGATTAATGATTGGTTAAGAAGAAACAAAGGACTGAGAATATAACATGTGAAAAAAAAAATTCCAAAGGTTGGATACTCTGGAACTAAAAGTAAAATAATGAAATAAGGTTGGAGACATGCATAATTTTTTCATCCACTAATAGACTGTGCAATAAAATGGTAGAACCAACCCCACTTAACCTATTCAATATAATTGAATAAACATGGTGATTATTGCTTTCATTATAATAAAAACATTCCTCTGTGTTTGGAATTAAATATGCAACAAAAATACATTGTTAATATTCAATCAAGTTGTTCTCAAGTAAAAGCTAAGAGTCCTCCCATTAAAAATTTTAATATTCAAGTCTCGAATGTTTTCATGAAAATTAGCAATATAGGGCATTGGTTGCATTGGGAGACAGAATGTTTGTGTCTCCTTAAATTTGTATGTTCAAATCATAATCACCAATATGATGGTATTATAAGGTGAGGTTTCTGGAGGTAATTATATTATGAGTATAGACCCTTCATGAATGGATTTAGTGCCCTGATAAAAGAGGCCCAAGAAAGTTCTCTCACCCTTTTTGCCATGTGAGGATACAACAAGAAATAAGCTTTCTGCAACCCAGCAGAGGGTCCACACTAGAGCTCAACCAGGCCGGCACTCCAATCTCAGACTTCCAACTTCTAGAACTGTGAGACACAAATTTCTGTTGTTTATAAGCCACCTAGGATACTATTTTGTTATAACAGCTTGAACTCAAACAATGTTTCTACATAATATCTAGAAATATTAGAATTGACTTAATAGCTGCATAACCAGAACTATGGAATTTTTTTTTCTTTAATTCTACCATTAGTCCATCTTTGTTATAATATATATTAAAGTGCCTCAGGTTCAAGGGTCTCATCCAGATCACTCTAAGTCAGTTATGTAAGATTGAGGGTAAGTTCATGTAATATAGGGGCAGGGAGAAAAAAAAGTTGATTTCTTCTTTCTTCTACCCACTAGAACTCTACTACTCTCATTCTAGTTTGAAAAGAAGTAGAAGACAGCACTCAGCATCTGTTATTGAAGTAGACTATTTTACAACCATTTTACAGATGACAAAATTGAACCACAAAACATAAATTATCTTTTCCAAAGTTAGACTGAGTAAGAGATCTGATCTGATTCTGAAGCCCATGCTCTTCCATTACATAATTTTGACTCTCCAAAATGCCTGGATGGATGGTGGGGGGAGGGGTGGTAAATGTATAAGAACTATAATATTGACTTTGTTCAGTTGAATTATCTGGAAATAGTGTAAGTGAAAGCAACAAATGGCTCAGTGAGAAAGATCATGGCCTTTCAAGTCAAGGAGACAAATTTAGACTCTAGTTCTGCCACTTACTGGCCATGTTAAATGGGGCAAGTATTAATAACTCAGCACCTTCTAAAGCTTCTGTTTCATAAAGTGTAAGAAGCAGTACTAGCACCTCTTCCTTCATATCACAATTGAGAGAAATAAATCTAGAACACTTATCACTGTGCTTAGTGCTACTGATTAACTCATGGTAAACTATTTCTCACTTTTCTTTTCAGTTAATTGTTTTAAAGTCAATATTGCTATAATTCTTGATATATTTTTCACATTTGTAAAAAGCTTGCTCCTTCTGAGCAACATTTAAGATGTGGTGGAAATTATTTGATCTATTAGCATGGGTATAAAATCATCTTCTCCTTTTCTAGATTTTCCCTAGAATACGTATGAGTCGCTTAAAAGAAATTTAAGGTTAAGCCGTTTACATTTATAACTACAAGCCAAAGCCTCCAACATGATTTAATTTTTACTAATGATAGTCAGAAAAAGCTATGTAGTAAAGACCCATTATTACTTGAAAGATTAAACTAGATGGTCTTCAAGTTTCTTGCTAATTTTTTGTCTTTTAGACTTCTGATACACATTGGTACATAATATTGTTTTTTTCCCTTTGGAAAAAAATGGTCTCCAGGAAATGGAATGTATTTTAGGGTGTGGTATCCCAATGGCCATATATGTATCTATCATGCAGTAATCCACAAAGTGCAAAAGGCATTAAGTAGGCTTTCTGGAAAAATGTATGATTTTTCTGACCATGCAGGAGGCCACATCTCAAAAATTTAAAACCTTGATTCAAATAGAAAATATCCTGATCTGACCTCTTCTTGAATCCTGCAATTGAAGTGTAGCCTATTTTCAGCTTTTTATGATTCTGATAGTTTAAGCATCTTCTCTCTGTAGGTAACATCCCAGATGTGTACGCTCATTTGCAGGCTGGTAACCATGCAAACAGGCTCCAACGTGGTTACTTCTTACTGTAGTCCTTCTGGAGCCAGCGAACTTCCAACTTCCCTAAACCATGTGCTTTCCTTGTGGAAAATGATTAGCTTTCCAACTTCAGGGGACCTTGTTGTGCTGTACAGATCCATAAATAACAATGGCATCTAGCTTTTTTTCTCTATCAGCTCTGCTCTTATAATGACCCATTGATGTCTTAAATGACATCTAGTGCCTCAGATACACAGGGTCCAAGTGAAACATTAATCTTTGACATATAAATGAAATGATAGAGCCATCATCTCAAAGTTAACTGGAGTCACAGCATGATGTTACTGTTCTGCTATACATCCAACATTTTTTAGTAAGTTTCATTCTTCTGGGATCCAGCATGACTGATTCTGTTACAGTGATAACACAGAGGTAACTCATGGAGGCTATCCTTTTTAAGAATCCTGAAAGAATCTAAGAATCTTGGACATGAGGTACTTTTATCAGTTTAAATGTTTATATATTATTGGGGCAAAAATGCTGAAACTATATCCACTGTTGAAGTCCTTGGTGATTCCAGATTTAATAGTTTATTTTCTTCTACCCTATAAGCCCGACACATAATTCCAGGGTCATAAAAATATGAGGATAAACAAAAATCTCTTTGATCATATCTGATTCAACATATAAACTAAAGGCATTGAGCTTAATTAATGCCCAAGGAAGTTCTGGAAATCTAGAACGTTATAAAAACTATGTCTGCATTTCCCAGCTGATATTCCTCAGAGCTTTTGTGAAGGACTTTTAAGGGACTCTTTTCAGGATTTATTGATTGTTTTATGTGTGTTGTTTTATGAACTCTTAACTCTTGTTGTCTAAAATGCTCACGTTGCTTTTTGGTACCATTTGAGGTTTGGATGATTATAAATGTATGAAAAGAACTCAATGGTCTTAGATGGTGTAGGAGAACTATTTCAGTATCACTGCCATGCCTGCTGAAAAGTTATAATAAAATAATCATTTATATATTTAATGAGTTACAAGATATTTTTAAATAGCTAGGATCTTGAAGCCTCTAGAAAGTTCAGGTCTTATAGGCAGAGAAATATGCCTGACAGAAAAGTATACATCTTTAAAGGAAGAGATCTAAAGAAAGATTTAATATCTTATTCAACCTCTTATTAATTAAAAATTGCATATTCATTTAAAGACGTTTATTAAGGATTTATTGAAAGCCAAACGCTGAGAATTGATAGTAAATATTGACTGAATTGTCAATATACAGTCATCTTTCAGAATCTGAGGGAAATTGATTCCAGGACACGACCCTTCACTCCCATGAATATGAAGATGACAGTCAGCCTGTGAAACTTACAGATATGAAAAGTCAACTCTTTGTATCTACAGGTTCTGCATCTTACAAATACTGTATTTTCGATTGATTGAATCTGTGGATGCGGAACCCATAGATCCAGATGGCGAACTGTACTACAATTGCATGATGATCTATCAATATACTATAACATATGGTAGTCTAAAAGTCACGAATACAGCTCATATCATTTGCTTATTCAATAATCTTCTAAAGTTATGTTTTCTATATCTCAAACATTGTACTAGGTGCTAGGAATACAGTGTAAGAGATCAACAGATTCAGACATCCAGTCCCTGACTATAGGTTTTCAGTGTAATGGGAGGAGTAGAGAATAAATGGGCAGTTATGAGACCACAAGAGTGGTCTATGAAAGAAGTACTGTGAAAGAAGCACAAGATGGAAGAGCACCCAACTTACACAGCGTTCAGACAAGTCATCCTGGAGATGATTTTGATAAGCTGAGTGTTCAAAGAGAGCAGAAGTTAGCTAAGCAAAGAAGATACAGAATAGCATCCCAAATAGAACAATATTTGTACAAATATCTAGGGGAGACAGTCATGGGCATATGTGAGTACCCAGTAACTTCAGAGCTACAAAATTAAGCAGAGAGAAGGAGAAGGAAAAAAAGGTGAAACTAGGGAAAATGGCCTTTGGAAGCTGTGCTAAAAAGTTATATTTTATCTTAAAGAATGCATGAATTCATTCAAGTGGGGAAAGGTGGACTTTATCAGATTTGCATTTTAGAAAGATCACCTTTGAGGTAGAATAGAAAAATGATTGGAGAAAATTAAGAAAAAGCAAGAAAACTAGGTAGATTGCAGGCATTCTAAGAAGAGACAATGAGACTACGAACTAAGAGAGTTAACAATGAGGAAGGGGGAAAAGGGGAATGAATAGAAATATATCAAGGAAATTAATTAACATTATTTGGCTATCAATTGAATAGGACAGAGCAAAAAGGATAAAAGGAAAGGTCAATATTGGTAATCAGGTTTCTGACTTACACACTCATTTGCTTAGGGAAGATGGGGACAGAAACAAGTCTTGTACCACAGAACTGTTTCTGGTGTTTTGTATTCTTGTTGCCTGTGGTACATCCAAATAGAGATGACCAGCAGTAGGCACTTGAATATAGGGATCTAAAACACAGGCAAGAATTCTGGACTGGAAATAATAATGATAACAATAAATGGCTAACATTTTTGCATAACAATGTACAATAATATAAACATATTTATTTAAATCTTGACTGCAAGTGTATTATTTTTTTCATCTAATAGATCACAATGAATCGAGTAAATATATTGTACTGTAAGAGATTACGATAACTTGAGACACAGCTGTAAACTAAAAGTGAAATTCTAAATCCACTGAACAGATTTCCCTCTTGTCCAAGGGGACCCCAAAGAAAAAAACTGAGTTCCTGGTCATGATAGGACAAGAGGTCAGACACACCTCATTATACACCTCCCTTTTGCAGTTTAGACACAACTGACCAGCATTAATGTTAAAAATCATAAGACTAATAAAATGCTCTTTGCGGCAATAAGATACCAAATTATAGATAAGACCTACAGTCATGCCAAGCAAGAGTTAAGTCACACACACCCTCCATTTAAAGAATAAACTATGTTCTAATAGCCACACAGTTTTCTTTTTCTCTAGCAGCTAAGCAAGAACTGGCCTCGAGATAAGGAGTATTAAAATAATTTGCAACTCATCTACCACCAGATATTGACTAACTGACCTCCCTGCACCCCACCCCATTCCACAAGCCATAACTACAACTTTGATTGGACACAAGACTGATTTCAGTTACCTTTCTCCTGATAAGAGACCACCAACCATGGATTAGTTCTGGCTCTGGTTTACAGAGGTTGCACACCTTGAGTGTCTTTCTGTTCCTGCCTCAACTTTGGATGTATAAAGCCTAACTGTAATACATTTAAATGTTAAGTCTTCACCCTAAGGTGAATATGGGTCGTATTTAACATGCATATGTGTTGAATATGCATGCTTCAGGACTATATTTATTGCTTCTCCCATAACCTGTTGAATATCTATCCTTAGTCAAACCACCTTTCATAAAGCTCTTATCCCAATCCCTCTTCCCTTGAAGTGCCTATCTCTGGTCTTTGCTGGAGACAACACTTACTAGCCAGCAGGATAACCACCTTGCAGGATGTAATCCTTTATAAGAAATAAGTCTCTCTCACCAGCAGTGTAAAAGTGATCCTTTTTCTTTACAATCTTGCCAGCATCTGTTGTTTTTTGACTTTTAATAATAGCCATTCTGATTGGCGTGAGATGGTATCTCATTGTGATTTTGATTTCCAGTTCTCCAAATGATTAGTGATGTTGAGCTTTTTTTTGCACGTTTCTTGGCCACATGTATGTCTTTTTTTGAGAAGTGTCTGTTCATGCCCTTTGCCCACTTTTTAATGGATTTTTTTTCTTGTAAATTTGTTTAAGTTCTTTGTATATTCTTGATATTACACCTTTGTCAGATGGATAGATTGCAAAAATTTTCTCCTGTCCAACTGGTTTTTGCCATGTGAGGTCATAACAAAGAGATGGCAACTGCAAACTAGAAAGAAGACCATAACCAGATGCCAGATCTGCTGACACTCTGATCTTGAATTTTCCAGCCTTCAGAATAAGTGTTTGTGGTTTAAGCTACTTACTCTCTGGTCATTTTTTATAGCATCCTGAACTGATTAGTGCAGACATCCAGAGGGCAGTCTTCCTCTGGAAGATCTCATTGGATTCTCTCTTTGTATTTAGGCTCCAAGAGTCCTGTTCCCATTGCCTCACGTTGCCAGATTGTTTCCTATGTTGTGACTGGTGTGACATGATGACCCCAAGCTGCCTCCAAGCAGAGTGACTCCTGTTCTCCAAGTAAACTGCAGAAGCGGTTAGTTTTAGGCTTGGGAGACACATGGCCTCTTGTCTTCCTTTCCTTGAGAATTCCTTTTTTCTTGGCCTTAGAAATGGCAAGATCTAGATTAAGGGATGGATCAAAGGAGATGAGGGCAAAGAGACTACTTGGCCAGTGTGGAGTCTGGCTCATGATTCTATCAGCTCCGTTGCCGCAAGGCCTTCTCTCATCTCCTGTTGTATTGCTTGGACTGCTTGTCAGTATCCTACCGGCACAGCTACACGCAAGTGCCATTCTGCTGACAGTGTACCTTGAGAACATCTGTGCCAGGGCCTTCCTCCCCGATGCTCCCATACGTGGAAGATTTCTGCTCTCCCCAGTGTTGCACTTGCCTCTTTCTCCCAGGCCTCCCACGGCATTGCATGTGCTGAGAGCTTCACACCATCTTTCCTGGAAATAGCTCCTTTCACTTTTGGCCCCACTCCTCCCCCCAGGGCCAAGAGCCAAGGGACGGGGTTGGAGGACAACTGGCACCCCATGTCCGCATTTCTCTGCTCCCTCTTGCCTGTGTACCAAAAGAAACACATTTTTTTTAAGTCCCATTTTTTCTCCTCCAGCCATACAAAGCCACATAAACAACTAATTATGTAAAGAAACAGCCGAAGTTGGCTCTCAGGTTGGTATCAGGCAGAGCAGCTTGCTCCCTCATCCCCCAAAAAACCTCGACGACGAGCAGCCTAGAAACTTGAAGAAAGGATTTACTTTTTAGTTAACTACAGCATCCACTTTGCAAATTTCAAAAGGCTTACATAAGTTGCTTGTTGTTCACTTGTTAACAAAGGAATGTTTTTTACATCAAGGCCAGTTCTCTTTATCAGCTGTGAGCTAATTTCCCTCTCTGCTAAACAACGATTCTCTGCTCTCCCCAGCTCTCTCCTGCTTGTAGACACTGTTAACATCCCACAGGAAGTGGTGTTAGTACAGTGCTCCTTGATTAACGAATCCCCAGGGGATGAGCCTTCTTTATAGGACATGGGGCTGGGCTCAAAAACGCTTCATAAATCATGTAGTGTGAGCTGCCTGGACTGGCAGCAGCTTGCCGGCAACCTTCAGCGCTCAGACCGTTTGGCACATACCCTGGAGGAAAATGGACAAGAGCTGCTTACCTGGGAGGCTGCTCTCTGTTCCCAGGCTTTGCTTTTCTGCACCCTTCCATCTCCCACAGGTGGGGAGGGTCCTGGTTCTTATTCCTCCTCCTTCCTGCTCCCTCATCTCTCTCTTCCTCTTCCCTATCCTCCAGATCCTTCTGTCCCCTCCCCCCACCCTCCCCTTCCCCGTACCTCAAGATCAGTGAAAAATGAAGCTAATTTACACTGAAGGTTTAACTAAACCAAGCATTTACAGTTTAAGCTGAATTGGAGAAAGTAAGACTCAACCCTGTTAAAGTAATCCCAGGCACCAGTTAGATTTCAGCAAACAGATAGAAAGATATTTCAGGAAGCAAACTAGCATGAAGACTCATCAACTGGTTGGGTGTGGTGGCTTACACCTGTAATCGCTGCTCTGTGGGAGGCCGGGGCAGGTGGATCACTTGAGGTTAGGAGTTCAAGACCAGCCTGGCCAACATGGGGAAAGCCTGTGTCTACTAAAAATACAAAAATTGGCCAAGCGTGGTGGCTCACACCTGTAATCCCAGCTACTAAGGTGACTGAGGCATGAGAATTGCTTGAACCCAGGAGGTGGAGGTTGCAGTGTGCCAAGATTGTGCCACTGCAGTCTAGCCTGGGCAGCAGAGCAAGATAGATTCCATCTCAAAAAACAAAAAAGGCTCATCAACTGATTATTAATGCAGATTTCAAAAATTTAGATCCTTGCCATGTTTCTCCGTGGGCCCAGAGGGCTGGTTTCAGGTCTCTTCCCCTCTGTCCTTTGTCCCTTGTCCAGTGGAGGAAGTCCATCCCCAGGGACAGATTCTGTAGGGCTTGAAGGAGGCTTACAGGGTCTTGGGTGGGGTGGGGTGGGGTGGGGTTGGGTGGGGAAGGGGAAGGGCCCTGCGAAAAAAAACACAGAATTACAGATACAAAATTAGGCAAGAATGGGTATACAGGTAACCCTTGAGCAGTGTTGACCCCTGTGTAATAAAAAAAATCCATGTTTAAGTTTTGACTCCCCAGAAACTTAATTACTAGTGACTTACTCTTGACTGGCAGCCTTACCGATAACCTGAACAGTTAATTAACATGCATTTTGTATGTTTGTATGTATTATATACTGTATTCTTACAATAAAGTGCTCTAGAGAGGAGAAAACATTAAGGAAATCATAAGGAAGAGAAAATGTATTTACTATTCATTAAGAAAAAGTTAGAATGATGATTATCGTAAAGGTCTTCATCCTCATTGTCTTGTGGAGTAGGCTGAGGAGGAGGCAGAGGAGAGGTTAATCTGCTGACTCAGGAGTAGCAGTTCTTGATCTGTGAGTTCTTTCAAATTATTGCAAATTTCCAAATACCTTTATTGGAAAAAAGGCCACATAGAAGTGGGCCTGCACAATTCAAACCTGTGTTTCTGAAGGATCAACTGTATTTATTTAGAATGACAATATAAGTCTAAACAATAAAATTTTACATGCAATAAAACCCACAAGCATCACATTGATTAAGCTCACCATTAATTGCCTGCTTGATGTGTTACTACAATTTTCCCCCAATATTTGCCAACTGCATACATTTTCATTGCCTTCTTAAGTGACAGTTTTATAGTATTTTCTATACAGACATCTCAGAGATAATTCAGTCTTTAATATGGTTGGTAAAAAGAATTTCACTTACTGCCTATTTAGATTTTTTTTCATCTTTATAAATTATAATTGATAACATCACATAGATTTTTAGTATTGTTTTTATTTTATTAATTTTTTTTTTTTGGCCCGGCATGGTGGCTCACATTTGTAATCCCACTGGGAGGCTGAGCTGGGTGGATCACAAGGTCAGGAGTTCGAGATCAGCCTGGCCAACACAGTGAAACGCTGTCTCTACTAAAAATACAAAAATTAGCTGGGCCTGGTGGCATGCGCCTGTAATCCTAGCTACTTGGGAGGCTGAGGCAGGAAAATCACTTGAACCTGGGAGGTGGAGTTTGCAATGAGCTGAGATAGAGCCACTGCACTCCAGCCTGGCTGACAGAGCTAGACTTTGTCTCAAAAAAAAAAAAAAAAAAAATCTAATTAGAAAGTCTAGCTCTGTCACCCAGGCTGGAGTGCAGCAGCT
Organism: Cacajao melanocephalus; assembly: GCA_963573385.1. NCBI lineage: Eukaryota > Metazoa > Chordata > Mammalia > Primates > Pitheciidae > Cacajao > Cacajao melanocephalus. The sequence continues at coordinate 42,125 of CAUYLG010041956.1, read as the reverse complement.
CAGTCTTGGCTCACTGCAACATCTGCTTCCTAGGCTCAAACAATTCTCCTGTCTAAGCGTCCCAAGTAGCTGGGATTATAGGTGCATGCCACCAAGCCCAGCTAATTTTTGTATTTTTAGTAGAGATAGGGTTTCAGCCTGTTGTTCAGGCTGGTCTCAAACTCCTGACATCAAGTGATCCACCCACTTCAGCCTCCCAAAGTGTTGGGATTACAGGAGCGACCCACCGCGCATTGCCTTGCTATAGCATCTCTTGCTCTGCATCTTTATAAGCCAGCAAAGTGAGTAACAGTAGCATTAGCATTCCTGGACCATAGCATTCCTGGAACACATCCCTATGTCAGAATGGCAAGCAATATCTTAACTCTACACAGAAGAGACCATGAACTATATTAATATGATCCACTGAACCCAACTTAAATGGATGTCCAACTCAACTTCCTTTTAGCTGGATTCCCCAAGGTGCTCATGACAACTTTAACACCACACATCATGAGGGGCAGTAGGAAATGGGACATTAGATTAAAAAGATACAGTGACTTAACCACTTGTTATGCAACTGTTGCAAGCGCATATGACCATGGCAACAAATTGTAAGAGCCCCTAATAGGATCTTGGAAGGGATCTTGCAAGTAAGGGCCCATGAAGCTTAGTCTTTATTAGCTTCACAGGTAATCAGCCACTGCTTAGGAATTGTGGGATGTGGGTGAACCATTCAGGTGCTTCTTCCTTGACCTGGAATCCCCCTACCCTAATGTGAGTCAGCTAATCCCTTCCTCCACACTGTGTGACTCCATACTGCCTCCCCACCATCAGACATCTCTGCCTGAGCCCTGATCACGCCTCCCTCCTCCATCCTTCCTGACCTCAACTCCACACTGTTTCCTCTACTCAAAGAATACCAGGTGCAATTTTTATTTTCCCATTTGTTTTTATTTTCAGAGGTCATCAGTTGATTTTTTAATGCTGCAAACCCCGTTTTATTTCTCTCTCTAGTCTATCCTACATACTGCCTATATGAATTCTGCTTCTAGATTTGTTTTTTTGACTAAGAATTTCCCCCAGAATGCATCCTCTCTGTTTCATGGCTGCATTACTTCGTGGAAATTTAGTAGAGCTCTTGGCTCCTGATGCTAGGGACTTCTGTTTTGCTATTATCCCATAGGGTGATTATTTATCTTTGTTTTAATGTCCCTGACTGAATGATAAGTGCAGTGAAAGAGTCAGGAGTCTTTTAGTTTCAAGTGATGGATCTCCCAACTCAACGTAGCTTATGCAAAATGGAAAGTGATTGTGGTTCATGTAGCTGAAATGTCCAAGTTTGATTTTGACTTCAAATACAGTAGGACCCAAGGGCATAAACAGGATTGTCATATTTTTCTTTCTTTATCTCTTGGTTCTGCTTCTCCTGGTGGGGTGGCCTTACTCTGTACCACTGTAGATGGACATTGAGGTCCATGGTCACCTAGGCACTCGAGGCTTACATTATCATAGCTCATGATGTAAGAGGAAAAAATAGTCTGTCTTTCTTGGTGTGTTCTATTAAATCTCACGGAATGACTCTAATTAGCTCTGCCTTGGTTGCATGTTCTTCTTTTGGTCTAATCTGAGAAGACAGGGCATGGCCAGGCCATGTTCACTTGCCTACACCTGCCTCCTGAAAGCTGGGCATCACAATTGGCACTTGCTCTTCAGCTTTCATAACTGGAGTGCAGAGAAGTCCCGCAAATAAACAGGGAGGCACCTAGACAAATCAAAGTGTCATATATGCCGTACACACAGGTAAAGCTAAATGTTATTGCCAGATGGAAATGCTTTCATTGAACTTCATGTAATTTCTTCCTTGCTTCCCTAAATCTGCAATTTTATTTCATCACTGTGAAAGTCATTTAAAATTAGCCTGACATAAAGCATCTTTGATATGCTATTACATACCTACATTTCAACTAGATTCTCGTTGTAGGTCAGTTTCCCAGGAAACAGATTCTGAAACGGAGAGTTACATACAGAACAGGGAATGAAGAAGGCAGAATTGGGCAAAGGAGAAAGGTAAACCGCCATGTAGCAATCTTATGGGAGCTTTGGAACATGGATGGTCCTTCAGAGTTGTCCCAATTGAGGTAAGGAGGTCATAGCCTCCTTTGACCTCCTTTGAATGGCGGCTACACCAAGGAGTCTGTGGCTGATGACAGTCTCTGGAGAGGACTCAGCTGTGAGCCATCAGTAGCCAACACTCCCAGCAGCTAGGAAAGTGAATTGCTAGGTCCTGAACCGGAATTTGAGTAGCATACCACTGCATACACTTCAGTGGATTTTCAAATAGTGGAAACAAGGCTCACGTAATCCTAATATTTAAATATTAAGGGCCAAGTGTGGGCAGATAGATGCTCATACTTGTTATCACTTGATATTTTTCTTTTAATTCTGAGTCATTCACTTTAGAATCTGTGTTTTAAACTCTTTTTTCCAGTATGATAAGTGTTCTTTGTTGTTTCCAAATGCGTGATGTAAGCTCAAATTCTGATGTAGCCTGTAGACTCTCTGTAAACATGACTTAAAGAGAGAGAGCAGGCCAGTGTTTATGTTGCTGTCTTGTACACAGACCTGGAACCCCTGCCTGCTTGGGTGAGAGATAACTGTCTGGCAGTCCCTCACTTCTTGGGGTCTTTCAGACCAGGGTTGGCAAGAGGACTGCACTCAAGACTCCTCTATCTTAGTACGCTTTCCTTTCAGCCTCCCAGCCTTCCTGACAGCTATCAGCCTAGTCAATTGGATTCGACAGGTACAAGGAATCCAATTTAGCCTCCGTGGTTTAGACCTTGAGCCATCTGCACTCACAGTTTACCTTCTTAGCCTCTCTATCTACATCTCCTAGTTTTAGACCTGTTTTGGCACTAATTACTCCCATCTCCCCAATTTTAAAATAAGAGGCCTTTGGACTGATGCCCTTACATCAAATCCTGGGATTTACTCAGTCTGTGTGGACATGCAGGTTGGATTTTCCTTCATTTGGTCCATCCAGTTACAGGCAGATCTCATGCTGTCTCTGCAACACTAGTGACCTTCCCACCAACATTTCTATCCAATCAGGTGACTTCCCATTTGAGCTGAGCTGTAAATGGATTTAAAGCAGAGATCACAACTGGCATTCCAAGAGCTAGATCAGTTAGGCAGCCAAGTTTTATTTCCCTTCACCATGTATTTAAAACTTTGAGCCAATATTCAACAATTTGGAAATTTCATCCACAATAAAATCCAATTTCTCTCTCCTCTTAAAAGAATTAGATGATCCAGCAATGCAAACAAGCATTTCCACATGGCAACACTTGGCTCAAGCTGAAGAGCTACTTCCTCCAGTTCACGGAGATCCACACTGTTGTGTTACGCCTGCTCTTTCCAGTCGGTTGTGTTACCTGCCTGGATTCTGCAGTTTACAACCGTGGTTTAAATAAGTATTCCTACAAGGTGATACTTGACATCCTGTACAAGTTATTGGCAGTAAAGAAGGGCAGAAAGCATGATGCAATCAAAGGAGAGGTAAAGAAGGAAATCAAACCCTGGGTTTTCTGTAACATATTTCCTGATGCAGAAAAACAAGACGTGTCTTCTTTGTCGATTTCACAGAACACATGACATTCCATCTGTGAAATGTATTACGGTTTTCAGTGCAAACGGTCCGGAGTGAATCAGTGGTAACCTCTGCCACTGGTGACTCATCCGTTGCCAAGGAGGAGACTTGGGAGAGGTTAGGAAACTATGTGACCTGTTCCCTCCTTCTGGGTTATGGATGCTGCTAAGTGAAAATGTGAGACATGCTGCCAGAGACAACACAGTCTTTTATTTGACACACAAAAAAACAACATTCTGATTTTCCTGTCTTAGGAACTATTTCCTCTACTGCCTGGCAAGGAATGCTTGCAGAACTCAGGGCAACCTGCCCCCAGGTAGACTTCAGGGGTTATCTATGAGTTTAATTCATCAGATGAAGAGAACATGGGAGGAAGGGAATTAAAAATCAATGATTTCAGAGTAGCACAAATACTGCTGGTGATAGATAGGTGGGGAATGGTGAATGGGTTTCCCAGTGCAACACGAGAAATATTATTTGGTTTATACTCCCTATCAATTTTAAAAAGCAAAATACCTTCCTCTGGCTCTTATCAGTTTTTAAAACCAAAATACCTCCATCCAGATCTTCTAGTTTAAGTATGCCTTCAAATCAGTTATAATGTTTTCCTGCTATAAAAAGCAGGGGTGGTGGGTGGGTTAAACTAAAGAAGCATAGGTGGTGGGGGTGGAGGACTGTCTTCCTTGCAGGACTGGGGATTGAGGAGCTGATGCATTTGCAGAATTCATTATGTTGAGTACTCTGCTTAGAGGTTGGTTCAATCTCTGCTCCCTCCACCCACCCCCACGCCTTCTCTTGGCACATTATTTCCGGTAACATACATTTCTTAATTTAATGAGTTCATTAGTCTGTTATAGCTTTTCCATAGCTAGAATGGGCCAAAGCAGTGACGAATGGTTTATCAGGAAAGTAGTTCAAGGGTAGGCCTTCATAGATACTGTGCGGCACCTTAATCAGGAAATCCAAACGGTTGCTGGTGGGGAGGGGGAAGGGAAGGACATTTGGATCATGGGAGATTTTCTTCCCCTGGGTCTCCTGATTCAGAAACATTAAAAACATCTAATGCAGCTTTATTCTCCATCCTCCTTTAAGCTTTAAATGTCTGTCTTTTGGGCATGGACTGTAATAGACTAGGGCTTAAGACCAGTTTCTCTGAGAATCAGCCGGTGTTCAAGAAGGGCCCTTGACACCATTCTGACTTAATGCTAGACACATCTGCAGCTACTTGGACAAAATTGACATTGTCTGGAGTGCAAAGCAATTGCCTAGCACAGCATTAGGGAGCATTTACTCTTGAGCCGTGCTACCAGACAGCAAATCTTGACCTTTAGGAGTTCAGAGATTAGATTTCGTTGTTGCAGGCGTTGAAGATACTGTTAGGAATTTGTTCCTATTCAAAGCAGATTTCAGGGGTTACCTATGGGTTTAATTCATCGCATCAATCATTTTTTGGAAGGTTCTTTTAAAGCCAAGATAGCTTCAGATAAAAACTAGGATTCCTTTTGCATTGATTGTCAGTAGTTGGTAAGGAGCAAAGGGGGAATGCTCTCGAGATGCTGTTAAAGGTTTTGTGCTTGTTCGTTTGCTTGCAGGCTTTCTGTGGTATTGGGGAGAAAGGCGTGTTTCGCCAACAGCTATCAAAGCAGTTGCTGCAGGAACAGGCAGGAAATGAGAACAAGGATTTGACTACTCTCTGGTATAGATCTCTCAAGCCCTTTAACACATTCACTGCACAGATCTCCTCTGGGTTGTCTGAAAGTACATCGTTTAAGACAAGACCTGTTTAAGCCAACAGGGGTTAAATAGAGCTTATTCTGTTAAGCCAGCCTGTACTGGTACCCAGTCTCACCCTCCGTTTGCGTACGGGTGTGTATCTGTGTGTGCGTCTATAGAATGCATGTGTATGTGTGTGTGTGAATGCACACGTGTTCATGCAGACAACTTCTTTTATCTGGAGGTCAGTTTCCCAGCCCTCTTGATACCAAGGGTATATGGAGAAGATTTCTGAGCATCTCTGAAAAGGAAGTGCTGTACAGTGGCTGGACGCCAGCTATGTGCTTCTTTTAGAAGACTCTCACAATGGTCTTTATTGATTTTTATTTGCCATGCAATTTCTATTAAGCTTCTTTACTCCATTCCTTATCCGTAGTCAATCAAACAGCTCAAGACCTTATCTTCATTGTATCTTTTTACCTCTCCAAATTTGCATCTTATTTCTGAAAGAGGGAGTTGGCACTAGGTAATCCTATAGCACTGATTTTATTGCAGCTAGAAGGTGATAAGGAGCACTTTTCAAGGTAGGTGCAATAGCAACAAAAGAAACAGCTGGAGCCTAGGAAGGGAGAGAAGACATGCTCTAGCACAGCTAGCCAGCTGCCACCCCACGGCATAATAATGGGCAGCTGAGAAAGCAATCAATGTTTACCTGCAAGTCAGTATGTTTAGCTTAAGAAGTCAGGATAATGGGTGATTATTGTAAAGTATATTTTAGAAATACTTGTCTCTAGCATTGTCAGCATTTAAAGTTTCATTGCTGGAAAGAAGACGCTTCAGTATCAAGTGTAGCTCCTCAGCAGGTTGTTGCTTGATGCTTCTGAATATATGAAATTCTTTTCTTTTTCTTCTTTTTTTGAGATGGAGTCTTGCTCTGTTGCCCAGGCTGGAGTGCAGTGGCATGATCTCAGCTCACTGCAACCTCCACCACCCGGGTTGAAGCAATTCTCCTGTCTCAGCCTCCCGAGTAGCTGGGACTTACAGGTGCCTGCCACCAAGCCTGGCTAATTTTTGTATTTTTAGTAGAGGCGGGGTTTCACCATATTGGTCAGGCTGTTCTCAAACTCTTGACCTCAGGTGATCTCCCCGCCTCAGCCTCCCAGAGTGCTATATTATTTCCTGTAACATTCATTTACAGGTGTGAGCCACTGCGTGTGAGCCACCACACTTGGCCAAGATTTTTTTATGGGAGGTGCATACCACGTGATGCAATGCACTTTGTTGCTGATACCTCAACATTGTGTCTGTGCAGAACTCTGTAGAACTTCAGTGAGGCAAGGAAAAAAGACCCAATTCTCTTCTCTTCCATTCCAGGGAAAGATGCAATTCCCGGGGCATTCTCCTGGTCATTTCCAGAAGACTTCCCGTATGCCAGGCGTAACGCTTCATGAGGTAGGCCTTGCTGCCTGTTGGGCAGAGAGGAACACCAAGGTTCACAAAGTTAAGTAACTTGCTTAAGGTCACATAACCACCAAGGCATATAGCTGGGATACAAACTGAACTCTGTCTGATTGAAAGATCTTTGCTAGTATCACCAAACCAAGCGTGGCTCCCACATGGATGAGTAAACTGAGATACGTGCAGCAAACTGGCCTTGAACAAGTTGGAGAGGATAGCCAGAGCAAGTATTTTATTCTCGGTCCACTTGCCATCTACTAAATCCTACGTTCATCACTCTATGTAGATTACATGTATATTAATAACCACTCTGAATTCATAATTTGCCAAGAGTAAATACGTATGCATGCACAAATATGTGCCTTGTAAAGAATGATTGCTCATCACCTTTGCTCCCATGGAAATGTATCCATATGTGCATTATAAATGTGGCTGAGAATTTCTACCAGGCTTCAAAACCAGCCCTAAGTAGCATTGTTGATGCTGCCTATCTATGATCTGTCTGCAGACAGTGATTTCCAGGGGAGCGATTTACTTCTAAGCAGACGCTGAGATAGGGTTGGATTTCTTAGAATTCATGGGATAAGAATGCTGCTTATTTACAAGACATGCAGCCATGCAGCCGCTAGAGAGTGGATGAACTGGAAGAAAGTAATTGGATGGAGCACAGTGCTCTGGGTATGAGAAACGAGTGAATGAGCTGATTTGGACTTCTTTGAACTTATTTATGTTAAAAATATTTTTATTAAAAAGGCAATACATCTTCATTGTAGAAAATTGCAAAAAGTACCAACAAACAAAAAGAAGTAACATTCACTCACAGTTCTGTTGAGTAGGGACAGCAAGAGCAAACAGGTTGGGATATATCCTTCCCCATGTAAACCTATGTTGTTTGCGAAAGGATTATAATCTGTATTCTGTTTTGTGAGCAGCTTATTTCACTTAAAAATATTGGGATGGGCCAGGAGCGTTGTGGCTCTCACCTGTAATCCCAGCACTTTGGGTGGCTGAGGCGGGTGGATCACGAGGTCAAGAGATCGAGACCATCCTGGTCAACATGATGAAACCCTATGGCTACTAAAAATACAAAAATTAGCTGGGCTTGGTGGGGAGCGCCTGTAATCCCATCTATTCGGGAGGCTGAGGCAGGAGCATTGCTTGAACCCAGGAAGCAGAGGTTGCAGTGACCCGAGATCACACCATGACACTCCAGCCTGGGCAACAATAGCAAAACTCTGTCTTAAAAAAAAAAAAAATTGGGGGATGACCTTTCCATGTCATTAAATATTGTATAACATCATTTTCTATAGCTGCGCGGTAACTTACTGAATGGACGTATCATCGCTTACGTTTGTTTAGTTTAATAACTTACCTAATGTGTTTCTGTCCACACAAGATGAATGGAAGTCTTTTAATATTAATACCAAAAACAATGTTCCCAGGTCCTGTCCTCCCTCTTTAGGACTAAATGGTAAATGAAAGCCTCAGACGATGTCTTTTGAAGTCCTCACGGCAGGCCAGGTGCATGGACTATGTGAGAGCATGTTTGAGCATGTTCAAAGAACCAGTAAGCCCCAGGCTGTGGTAATTCCCGTTCCTTCCACTCGTGGAATAATCGTCCCTTGTGTTGCAAAGCATCTATGGTTCCAGAGTACCTCCTCCGCTAGTCCAGTAATTACCACTGGGTGCTGTGGTCATTCTAATCCTCCTTCCAGAAGGGAGGTGGCTGAGTCTCAAGAAGCTGCGGTAACTTAGCAAAGATCATCCCAATGGTGCATCTCAGAAGTATACCTGAACCCAGACTTGTAGATTCCAAGTTCACTGGAATTTGTCCTCCAATGCGATGCTGTATAGAAGGGGGAGAAAGAGGAAATAATAAAACAAAAGAGAGAGAGAGAGGGACAGAAAGAGAGAGAGAGAAGAAGAAGAAGAAGAAAGGAAAAGAAAAAGGAAGGAAGGAAAAGAAAGAAAAATAAAACAAAAGAAAAAAGGAAGAAAGGAAGGAAGGAAATAAATGCATGATGGGTATTTGTGGCTCTGATAGTCAGAAGGTCAGGCAGGGAGGGCAGGAGACGTTCCCAGTCCATTCTGTAGAGACCTGTCTATGCTCTACCTAAGGAGACTCTCCTCTCAGAAGCGGAGGTACAGAGATGAGCAGCTTTCCCAGGATTTTTGAAGCTTCAGAATCAGAGATCCCAAAAGACAAAGCTATTTCTCTCCCACCTTTGCAGCCACCAAATAATCAACGGCATGTACCATCTGCATGTCTTCGTGGCTGTCTCCCCTCACCTCACACTCTGCTGTCCTCATCCTGCAGGGAAAAGTGCTCATCCTGGGGAGACACTTGGATCTATTGTCACTCCTGGAGGGCTGGCCTGAACAAGAGAAGTTCCCCCTGAGCTCTGAGGCCTCCTGGAACCAAGCACACAGTCAGTGGGCAAAACGTTTGGGGGCAGTGATTTTCACTCAGCCCCCGCAGACAGAGGGGTCTCAGACTTAGCGAAGGAACAGACCTTGGAGTTTCTCTGGGCTTGTATCTCATTCTAACATTTACTGTGTGCCTTGTGGAAGTTACAGGTTGTTTCTGACTCCCAGTTTTCTTGTCCACAGAAAGGAGGGGGAGATTGAGCTAAGTAGTTAGAAGGATATGCAGTAATATCAATAACATGTATGTATACACATTAAATCCCTGGCATATATCAGGAACCCTATAAATGTTAGCTTTCCCCTTCTGGAGATTACATTTACAGAGTGTATTAAAACCATGGTTGGGTGTTCTCTTCATTGTGAGGTCTCGTCCGAATCTGAGAGCCCATGATGTGGGGAGTTTATGTGCATGGGGGGACATGGTGTTAAGCTAAATGAAGCTCAAAAGAAAAAGCTGATACTTTGAATACCAGCACTCTATCTCAATGTGTTCTGCATGTGAATGAAGTAGGCTGCTTTTCTCTAAAGCAGGAGCCACAGCTTGGCTGGGGAGGCCTCAACAGTCCCTCTAGAGCTTCATCAGTGTCTCCAAGACAACCCAGATAAATAGACAGTCAAAGCACAAATTATTTGCTTGCTGTGGAGATTTGGCATCCACGCGAGTCTCATACCTGCCCCCACCCTAGTCCCTAAGCACTACTCATGTAGAAAACTAAGATCTGCCTTGCTCTATAACTGAGTGACCTTGGTCATTGTGATGGGACTATCCTGAAGATAAAAATGCACACTGGGGCCAGGGGCAGTGGCTCACGCCTGTAATCCCAGCACCTTGAGAGGGCAAGGCAGGTGGATCATGAGGTCGGGAGTTCGAGACCAGCCTAGTCAACATAGTGAAACTGTCTGTATGAAAAATTCAAAAAATTTTAGCCAGGCGTGGTGGCAGGTGCCTGCAATCCCAGCTACTCGGGAGGCTAAGCAGGGGAATCTCTTGAACCTGGAAGGTGGAGGTTGCAGTGAGCCAAGATCACGCCACTGCACTCCAACCTGGTGACAGAGTGAGACACCGTTTCAAAAAAAAGAAAAATGCATACTCAGTTCTAATGTTGCCTTTGGTTAGTGATTCCCTGAATGAAAGTGAAGAATTAAGAAGCTGTGTGCAGCGTCAGCCCCAAGAGCCCCAAGTAGCCGTTCTGTGTGGCATTGTGGTCTAGGTACTTCTTGGACTGCACATCTCACCTGCTGATGAAACTCCTGGGCAGGAAGATCGAGAGATGGAACCTCATATTACACAGCAGAACTTAAAGTTGCCGGGGCCCTCAAATCTAACCCTATCAGAAACTCAGAATGAAGATGTGTCTGAAGAGGGGATGGGAGGTGGCAAGGTTAAAAAAATCAAAACATTCTATAAATGTGGGCTTATCAGAAGCTCAAGTTGGAGACCTGTCTCAAGAAGCAGTGGAAAATGCAAAAGTTCAAAAATCTCCCAAGAAATCTACCCTATTAACCAATGGAGAAGCAGCAATGCAGTCTGCCAATTTAGAATCAGAAAAGAAGAAGAAAAAGAGAAAAGTGGTGAATGATGCTGGGCCTGATACAAAGAAAAAAGCAAAAATGGAAAACAAAGGGGAATCTGAAGAAGAAAGTGCCGAGACTCCCAAAGAAACAGAAAACAATGTGGAGAAGCCAGATAATGAGGAAGATGACAGTGAGGTACCCAGCCTACCGCTGGGACTGACAGGACCTTCATTTCCTTCTCTATCTAATCTTGTCAATGAAAACACTCTGAAGGCAATAAAAGAAATGGGCTTTACCAACATGACTGAAATTCAGCATGAAAGTATCAGACTGCTCTTGGAAGGCAGGGATCTTCTAGCAGCTGCCAAAACAGGCAGTGCTAAAACGCTGGCTTTTCTCATCCCTGCAGTTGAACTCATTGTTAAAGTTCATGCCCACAAATAGAACGGGGTCCTTATCCTCTCACTTGCCACGCAAACTTTCGGTGTTCTTAAGGAGCTAATGACTCACCATGTGCACACCTATGGGTTGAGAATAGATCTGCTGAAGTACAGAAACTTGCTAATGGGATCAACTTCACTGGGCCACACCAGGCTGTTTGCTGGACCCTATGCAGAACACCCTAGGGTTTATGTATAAAAACCTACAGTGTCTGGTTATTGATAAAGCTGATCACATCTCAGATGTGGGGTTTGAAGAGGAATTAAAGCAAGTTACTAAATTTTTGCCAACACGCAGACAGGCTATGCTCTTCTTTGCCACCCAAACTCGAAAAGTTGAAGAGCTAGCAGAAATTTCTCTGAAAAAGGAGCCAATGTATGTTGGTGTTGATGATGGTAAAGCTAATGCAAAAGTGGATGGTCTTGAGCATCCACTGTTGTCTGTCCTTCTGATAAGAGATTCCTTGTGCCCTTTACATTTCTTAAGAAGAATGGAAAGAAGAAGCTTATGGTCTTGTTTTCATCTTGTATGTCCATGAAATACCACTATGAGTTGCTGAACTACATTGATTCGCCGGTCTTGCCATTCATGGGAAGAAAAGCAAAATAAGCATACAACCACATTCTTCCATTTCTGCAACGCAGATTCAGGAACACTATTGTTTACAGATATGGCAGCGAGAGGACTGGACATTCCTGAAGTCGACTGGATTGTCCAGCATGACCCTCTGGATGACCCTAAGGAATACGTTCATTGTGTAAGCAGAACAGCCAGAGGTCTAAATGGGAGAGGGCATGCCTTGCTCATTTTGTGCCCAGAGGAAACAGGGTTCCTTCGCTACTTGAAACAATCCAAGGTTCTATTAGGTGAATTTGACTTTTCCTCATCTAAAATTTCTGACATTCAGTCTCAGCTTGAGAAATTTATTGAAAAGAACTACTTTCTTTGTAGGTCAGTCCAGGAAGCATATCAGTCATCCGTACGAGTCTATGATTCCCATTCTCTGAAATGGATCTTTAATGTGAATAACTTAAATTTGCCTCAAGTTGGCTGTGTCATTTGGTTTCAAGGTGCCTCCTTTTGTTGATCTGAATGTCAACAGCAATGAAGGCACGCAGAAAAAGTGAGGAGGTGGGGGTGGATTTGCTACCAGAAAACCAAGAAAGTTTAGAAGTCCAAAATCTTTAAACGCATTAGTAGGAAATCATCTAACAGTAGACGGTTACCTCACTGAAGACACACCTTTCTTTCATCTTGAATAACTTTGTCCTAAAATGAATTTTTTCCTCTTGAATTTATACAGGATTTGTAGAAACTGACTTGGGTTGCAAGCGCTGAGCACTGTTACTTGTATCAAGTCTCTTTTTTATTTTTGGGATATGAAACAGCCTTTAATTCTCTTGGTTGCCCAAGGGCAAAACAAGGAATCTCTGGTCTTTCTTGTGATTATATAATATTTTAATTTTAAATACCGCCCCCCCCACACACACACAGACGTACATACAAATGTATGTTATTGTTGAAATATAATTCTGTTTGTACCTTTCCTTCTTGGAATGTGAAGATTTTTGTGGCGTGGATTGCTGTGCTAACTGCTGTAGAAGGTGACCTAGTGTACTGGGCAGCTGGTGGTAATGCAGAAAAGAGTCTAAAGTTATTTTTTTTTTTTTAGTTATTTCTTGAACCGTGACAATATCTCATGACTCCTCCTGAAAATACTACAGTATAAAAGAGCAAAGAGCTTTGAAAATACCTAAGAAGCATCTTAGGATTAGGGTGGTGTTGCTTTTATAGATTCTTTATTTTAAAGTAATGGGCCTTTCTTGGGGTTTTTGTATGAAGTGTCACTAGCAGTCATAACATTTGGCAGGTGAGAGGTAGGAAGAGGGTGGTATTGAGATACCTGAGCCTCATTTACATCAACAGAGGTGTAATATACTGCATTTTTCCATTTGGTAACATAGCAAAGACTTAAAAAAAAAAAAACACCAAAAATGTTGATGCTCGTTGTTCAGATTTGTTTATTTCAATGTGTTTTGGATTTTGGTAAGACTTTCCACTCTACAGAGTGCTTAGAAAACAAGGCCACCAACTGCCTTGGACTGAAAGCCAAGCCATCAGACAGTACTCAGCACACATTAATGTTAGCTTCTTTTTGAGAGAAATTACCTCTTCTAGGCCCTGCAGCTAAAAACACATTTGCTAGGAAGATTGAAAATGAACAAAATTAGAAAAACACAGCAAAGTCAATTATTTAGTCTGATGGGTTTTTTTGTTGTAGAAGCGCTTGATTTCTAGTTTGTTTTGTATAGTATGTAACTACAAACTAGTACATTTATAGCAATTCAAAACCAAAGTTGCTAGCAACATTTTGCTCTTGAGCCGGCTAAATATAGGATCCCATTAAATGTAAGTGTACTGGGAACATCAAATAAAGAGGAAACTGTTTGGTAAAGAACATTCCAGTAGGAAAAGGAACAGTCTTCATTTCTGGGCTTCACCGTCATCACCTTGGCTGAACCTGTCCTGGGTTTCCAACCTTCACTGCTGGGCTCCTGGCTTGGTGGATTCCTAATTCCTGGTGTGTAATAACTGTCTTCAGGATCATGTTTTCCTTTATTTCAGAAATAATATTTCTGAAAAGATGAAAGGGGAAGAATAATTACTGAGCAGAAGCAAATACTATTGGTATTTTGTACAGAATCTAATTTTTTTTTTTTTTTCTGAGATGGAATGTCACTGTGTCACCGAGGCTGGAGTGCAGTGGTGTGATCTCAGCTCACTGCAACCTCTGCCTCCTGGGTTCAAGCAGTTCTCCTGCCTCAGCCTCCTGAGTAGCTGGGATTACAGGCGCGTGCCACCATGCCTGGCTAATTTTTGTATTTTTAATAGAGAAAGGGTTTCACCATGTTGATCAGACTGGTCTCAAACTCCTGACCTCGTGATGCACCTGCCTCGGCCTCCCAAAGTGCTAGGATTATAGGCGTGAGCCACCATGCCTGGCAAATAATCTGATTTTTATATGCATGTTCATGCTTTTTAATTTTTTAATCAAAAATAAAGTTATCTTCTATCTACTACTTGTAGCCCAGTTGTTTCATAACATGTTATTTTCCTGTGTCCTCAAATAATTACATAAAAAGAAAGCTATGTTCATTTTTTAGGACGAAAGCATACCGTTCCATTCATCCCTAGGGTCAGCTTGCCTCCAGCTGCTACTGCTGCTGGATATCAATCCAACAAAGAGAAACAGATGCTTCCAAGAACCCATATCACTTGAGGGAGCAGAAGGAGACCCCAAGGAAAAGTACCCTTCCTGTGAACTAGTTTTTGATCCTAGAGCAAGGATTGGTAATCTGTAAAATAGTAAACTATCAAACTGCTTTATTTGACATTTGATGTATTCGTTCTGTCATCTATCTGATTAATCCACATGTGTTTTTTGAGCAGCTTTTTAGGATCTGGAGAGATAACATTGATTGACAAGGTCTCTGCCCTCAAGGAGTTTGGAGTCTAGTGGAACAGGGCTCCTCTGAAACTAAAGGATGTATATTATGGTCCACCTGGCCACGGTGGGCTGTCACATCACTGTCATCAGACTGTGATCACATCACTTATCACCATGCTTTCTTGAGCGTGGTGACAAGTACCCTGTACTCCTATTGGGCCAGGGTCCCATAGGGGAGACGGAAAGATGGGGCCACTCACAGAGTGCATCAAACAGTTTAAAGGGCAGGTGGTAAATCGTATGCAAGATTCATAAATTTCTGCAAAGTAAGTTTGAAATAAATAGACAAACCAACCAAGTAAGTAATAATACAGAACTTATTAATGAATCTGACCGGAAAATTTTCTTTTTCTGCCACCTGTGCAAAGAATTTCGATCTCTCCTTAAGCTTGGTCCCCAACTATGGGGTCTCCCTCGGGAGAGACTGTCCCAGTTTCTAGAGATAGGACATGGAGAAAGAAGGAGAGAAAGGAAAGGCAAGATCATGATGTGTGTGATAACAATATGAACCACAGTCCCAGTTCTCCAATCCTGAGATCCAAAAGCCTGACGGGCCAGGCACACTCTGAAGTTTGTAGCAAACTCACAGGGTGGCAAATCCGGACCTGAGCTGACATGAGTCTATTTATGGTTTTGCCTTTATCCTACTTCATATAAATATTCATACATTTCACTAAAGAAATATTAATATGTTTAATTATGAGATGCTGCCACATACCCTGTTGGGGGTGTTATGTAATTATGGAAAATGCCCCATATTACCTTTCTGAAATTCACAAAATTCTGCATTCTTAAACAGATTGCGCTCGGGGATTTCTTTTAAAGGATTTTGGATCTATGCTCTTTTTATTTTCCCCAGTCTGTTCTATGATCTCACCTTCAATTGTCTTTATAGAGACAATTTTTCTTTAATTTTTTTGAGAATACAAAGCAGATGATTTCCTAAAGTTCTTTTTGCTCGTTAACTGCATATACTTCCTCCCATAGCACCCCAAATTAGCTTTTATCTTATGTATACTATGCTTAGCACCTTGGATATTTTTGTAATTAAAAAAAAATGTTGCTAGGTATTTTTGATCTTTTTTTTTAACAGCTTTATGGGGCATCATTTACATATAATAAAATTCACTTTGTTTTGCATGTACAATTCAATGACTTTAGTGAATTTTCACAGTTGTGCGACCATCATCACAATCCAACTGGAGAATATTTCCAGCATCCCAAAAAGAAACCTCACACCCATTTACAGTCACCCCCTGCTCCCTGGCAATTACTAATCTACCATCAGTCTCTTCTGGGGCTAAAAGAGTCTCAAAAAAAAAAAAATACACTAAATGCCAGGTGCAGCACACACAATTCTCATAAGGAAACAGAGGCTCCCATAACTGATAAAGGATGAAACTGGGATTTGATCCAGGTCCTCCCAACTCCGCAGTTCGTGATCTTTCCAAGGGCTACCTGAAGAGATCCAGAGTGACCTCTCACTGGACTGGGGCAGAAAGGCAAGTAGCCCAGGCACCGATGTTTTATATTGGATATTGGATGTGGATGGCCGACAGAAGAGTCATGAGCTTGGTGACCTTTAGGCCCTAGCCACTTCTGAGCTCCTGTGATTCTACAAATCCATAAAATGCCTCCAACTAAGCCAGGGACTTACTTTAATGAATAGATAAGAATGATGTGTCATGAACAGACTAATTGCATACAAAAGGAGCGCTTCTGAAGTGTGCAGCATGTTCCCTTAAGCACTTTACCCCCCAGAGATGCCATTTGCAGTCATTGTTTGCATTATCAATGAAGAGACAGTTTGCCAGCAAAGGGGAGCATCAGCCTAACCACCACACATTCCAATGTATTGATGTCCAAATTAAGGAGACGTTTTGATGGATGCGTTTTCTCACCTCTTTAAATTTGAAGTTGGTACTTCTGATGGAATTGTCCTGGTACGGTGGTGTTGCAGCTGCACAAGACTAGATGATAGAATGAAACACTGTGTACCATAATGGAGGAAATAGCTGTCATGCTATTGTTATTATTATTAAGAATTAACAACTTCCTTTGTGTCCGTTAAGAGAAGTCCATTCTGAAAACCAGCCAAGTTCACCTGCAGCCCTCCCTACCAGGATTTCTGCATTATGACATGTAGATACTATCTCTCCTCTCTATGGCACAGGGTGTTGTCTGCTCTGCCTATCCTCCCCAAGTTTCAGGAACCATGTCTCCTTTCTGTACCTTCTGCCAGGGCAAAACAGGCCTAGGAAGAGACATATGGTCCCTCACTAATGCCTTGGTATACGACCAAGGTCACCAAAATCACCAAATAGAGATTCCAGGTCCATGTGTTTTAAACTCTGTAGCAGTTTTGGAGTAAAAGATAGTTTAATTTTTGATACAGGTATTACAGGGGACAGGTAAGAGTTTGTAATCCATGGAGTCTTCTGCATGCTTCTAAAATTTTGTTACATGTGATAATTAACATGAATATATCTTTTTGGTTGACAAAAAAGGCTTCCTATCTTTAGGAATAATACTGAGTTTCGTGAGTTGCACTGGCAAATTAATTGAACCCAAAGAGGGGGTCATGGGAACCCCAACTTGAAGGCAGTTGGTCAGAAGTTCTGGAGACCCAGGCTTGTGACTGGTGAGTGTTAGAGGGGGCCACTGTTAGGGACTGAACACTCAACATGTGAGATCTGACATTGTCGCCAGGTACACAGTGCTGGCAGTGAATTAGAGGACACTCAGGTGGTGTCCACTGCTTGGTGTGTGAGGAAAAAAACCCCACGCATATAGTCACAGAAGTGACTATTATCATTAATTATCAATAATTATTAATAGCATTAATATTAATATCGATATATTAATGACATGAATATCAATAGTATTACTTTCATTAATATAGTATTATTCATTGTTAATAAGGGAGAGGAAATATGTACTTAGTACTGAATTTCTTGAATTAGAGAATACATATGATAAGTTAGCTTCTGTGATTTTTTTTTTTTTAAACAGAGTCTCATTCTGTCACCCAGGCTGGAGCGCAGTGGCCTGATCTCAGCTCACTGCAACCTCCACCTCCCAGGTCCAAATGATTCTGCCTCAGCCTCCCGAGCAGCTATGACTACAGGTGTGTGCCACCACACCGGCTGATTTTTGTATTGTTAGTAGAGATGGTGTTTCACCATGTTGACCAGGCTGGTCTCAAACTCCTGACCTCAGGTGATCCGCCCGCCTCAGCCTCCCGAAGTGCTGAGATTACAGGTGTGAGCCAGTGTGTGTACCTGGCCAGCTTTGGTGATTTTTTTTAAGTCTTCATCTTTTAAGACATTGAAAATGAGCCCAGAGATACTAAGGAATTTGCCCAAGGTTCACGCAGCCTGTAAGCGTGGAGGAGATGCTGAAATTTCCCCTCAGTTTACTCTGGGACATGTTCTCCATTACAGCCTAATGCACGTGGCCTTGCCCAAGGTCCCAGAGCAAATAAGCAGCAGAGTGGGGAACTGAACAACTCTTCTCACTGGGTTCCACACCTTTTTAATCAAACTATGTCATTGCCACTGCAATGACAGACTACAGAATCAAGGGCCTAAGCTGAAGGTTTGCACTTGATAACAAATTTCCCAGACAATGGAATTCTTTGTTTCTACCTGGCGAACTAAAGAGAAGACAGGTTCTGTGTAGGGAAAACTCTCTCTGACCATGTTTTTCCTCTATCCTCACGTCACAATAATCATCAACACAGGACGCTTCTGTGACTATATGCATGGGGTTTTTCTTCTCACACACCAAGCAGTGGACACCACCTGGGTGTCCTCTAATTCGTTTCTGGCACTGTCCGGAAATG
Organism: Cacajao melanocephalus; assembly: GCA_963573385.1. Taxonomy (NCBI): domain Eukaryota; kingdom Metazoa; phylum Chordata; class Mammalia; order Primates; family Pitheciidae; genus Cacajao; species Cacajao melanocephalus. The sequence goes on along the minus strand of CAUYLG010041956.1, from coordinate 23,591 downwards.
GACAGTGGAGATGATGTCAGATCTGGTAGGTTCAGCGTTCAGTCCCCAAGACTGGCCCCCTCTAACACACACCAGTCACAAGCCTAGGCCTCTGGAACTTCTGACCAACTGACTTCAATTTGGGGTTCCCATGACCTCCTTTTTGGTTTCAATTAATTTGCCAGAGCAGCTCACAGAACTCAGGGAAACACTTGCCTACATGTACCAGTTTATTATAAAGGATATTGCAAAGGATACAGATGAAGAGATGCTTAGGGTGGGGTATGGAGGAGGGCCCAGAGTGTCCATGCCCTCCCTGGGCACTACCCTCCAGGAACCTGCAATTCAGCTCTCCAGAATCTCACTGACCCCTGTCATCTTGGGTTTTTAGGGAAGCTTCATGATGTGAGCATTTCTTTCCCAGGGCATAGAGGGGTGGGACCCTCTTGTGGGAGAGTCCTAGGACCCACAATCAGAAAGGCAGGGGAAAAGTAGAGCCCTGCCTTGGAGCAGATGAAAGGAGGGCAGGAGAAGGTCAGAGGCTTCCCCTGCAGCCCCACCCACCCAACATTACAGCAAAAGACTGCAACAAGTGCTGTATCAGCCAGAAACCATGGACAAAACCCGGTGTATATCTTAACACCACAGCCTGCCTACCACACATAGCAGCAAAGTAGTTGTGTCTAGACTTAGAAATGTATATGCCTGAGCTATTCTACTAGAATTACTTTTCTCCTGGAATTTTTTTTATCAAGGTAGCGCTCAGTTGGAGAGACATTTTTTAAATTAACAGCAAACTAATAATGTAGGATTTTCCCACGTGTTCTCCCATATCTGTGAGTTCATTACAATTTGTTCTCTGCACTGAATTCTTAACACAGCACCGTGAGATTTTCCTACCTCTTCATGTTTACATAAGCAAAAAAATGCATTCAAATGCTTCTCTCTGAAGCATATTTCCACATGACAGCACTCTCCTTGCTAGAGAGTAAGGTTGTCTGAAGACTACTTTGGGGTGTCTGAGCCAGCATGAATGAGGGCACCAGGTTATGCCCACTTTTTTTTTTTTGAGATAGCGTCTTGCTCTGTTGCCCAGGAGTGCAGTGGCACAATCTTGGCTCACTTCAACCTCTACCTCCCGGGTTCAAGTGATTCTTTGGCCTTACCCTCCTGAGCAGCTGGGATTACAGGCTTTTGCCACCACACCTGGCTAATTTTTGTATTTTTAGTAGAGATGGGGTTTCACTGTGTTGGCCAGGCTGGTCTCGAACTCCTGACCTCAGGTGATCTGCCTGCCTTGGCCTCCCAAATTGTTGGGATTACAGGTGTGAGCCAGTGAGCCCAGCCTTATTTTCCACATTTGAATTCCTCATTTGCAAGAGAGATTTTAGTAATAAAATGCAGCTGAAATTGGTCTATGTCTAAATCAGTGTCCTGAGAAACAAGATGGTAATGAGATGGAAAGGATGGAAAGTGGGAAATGTATCTGGAAAAAATAATTCCATCAGGAAACCTTGTGATGGGCCTCTCCTTGGTAGTTGGAACAGAACTCTTGTTAGGCATTTGTTTAATAACAATCCATGCCTTTTTGTTTGTTCGCTAGTTTTTCTATTTTGTTGAACTGTAAAATTCCTCTCACCTTTTGCTCATTTCTCTGATCGTTAATTTTGAAATTGAGACATATTTTAACATGGAGTTTTTTATCATCATTTTCTTTCTTCAAATGCTACTGTTAAAATGACAGAGACTGCCAAAGTGGACAGGGTGTTTCCTCACTGAGTGTGTGGAAGGAGCGATTTAGCTGTATCTTCACTGTTGTGAAGGCTGGCCTCAGGCCCTTCTTAACGAAAAATTATCTGTGGTACAGCATATCCTACAGACCAGAGGTTGTAATGCAGAAGACTCAGACCAAGCCGGGTGCGGTGGCTTATGCCTGTAATCCCAGCCCTTTGGGAGGCTGAGGCGGGTGGATCACTAGGTCAGGGGTTCGAGACCAGCCTGGCCAACATGGCGAAACCCTGTCTCTACTTAAAAATATAAAAATTAGCCGGGTATGGTGGCGTGCACCTGTAATCCTAGCTACTCGGGAGGTTGAGGGAGGAGAATTGCTTGAACCCGGGAGGTGGAGGTTGTGGTGAGCTGAGAGCGCGCCATTGCACTCTAGCCCAGGCGACAGAGCGAGACTCCATCTCAAAAAAAAAAAATTAATAATAATAATTTTAAAAAAAAGAAGGCTGAGACCAAATCAGGCTCATGGACATACTTTATTTGGCTCACACAATTGAAAAGAAAGTTGAATAGTTGTCATGTTTTTAAATTGGGAGAGTTTGCATAAAAATCCTTGTTTCTGGAATCCTTTGGAAAAAATCCAAAGCTCTGTACACTAGGCTTGCAGTTGCCCGTAGTGCCAGGAGCTACCATTCCTACAGCTGGGTCCTTTTAGAAGGGGCATTTGCCCTCTGGGCTGCTGTGGTCCCCACCTCTTCCTGATGTCTTGAGAAAAGTGTGGCCCTTGTAGGCATCTGAGATTCCAGTCCTAGGAGATTGTTCAGTGGCTGTCACCACAAACAGATAAAAATGTCAGCACTTCTCAATATTATTATACATATTCACAATAATATGTCAGTATTTGGGAAAAAGGGTATAAGAGTGAGCCGACACATGAGCATGTGCTTATTAATTTAGTTCTGTGGAGAGGTGAGGTGTCCACGGTTCACTACATGGCCATGCACTCTCCTCACTCCCACCCCAGCAAGTCCTAGAGAGGGCACAGTGTTCATTTCAGATGCTGCCTAGGTCATGAGTGCCTGCCCTCACAAATGCCATGGCATTGAGCATGCCATTTAACCTGTCCTAGTCCCAGCACTTCTCTATAAGGCAAAGATGCTGCAGCCAGGTGTGCTGGCTTATCCCTGTAATCCCAGCACTTTGGGAGGCCGAGGCAGGCGGATCACGAGGTCAGGAGTTTGAAAAGAGCCTGAACAACATGGTGAAACCTCGTCTCTACTAAAAATACAAAACTTAACTGGGCATGGTGGCGTGCACCTGTAAACCCAGCTACTCAGGAGGCTGAGGCAGCAGAATCACTTGAATCTGGGAGGTAGGGGTTACAGTGATCTGCGATCATGCCACTGTACTCCAGCCTGGGCAACAGAGCAAGACTCTGTCTCAAAAAAAAGGACAAAAAAAAAGATGCTGCGAGGATAAAATGAACAAATGCATATTTGCACAGACTTCCTCAACAGATGTTGCCTGCTTCTGTCCTCCTCCTTCAAGCCAATAACTAGATTGAGCTGGCAAGCTCCTTCTCTGCACTGACAGCCAAGCCAGTCAAATGGTTGCCCAAAAGCACGCAGAGCTCTCCCTCTGGAGAAGTGATGTGATGTGGGACTCCAGTGAATACAGAAAGCCCCTTGTGCAGCAGCCTGGGCATCTTGGGAGCTCCGGTGCCCCCGAGCTGGGCAGGATCCCTCAAGATTGTCTCTTTCCTGGGGATGATAGTCTTCACATGTCCTTTGTCTTGGTCATTACTGAACTGCAACTACATTAAAAGGGCATATGGAGACTGTGAATCTGAGATTACATTTCAGAGCGGAGCCCAAGGCTTCCAGTTAAGTGTGAACAGTGTATGGGAGATAACAATGAGGAGTGAGATATGCTAAAAGTGTTATACCTGAATTTATATTCAATTAAAAACCCCTTCCAGCTATAATTATCACATTTTTGCTAATATTGAGATACTAGATGTCAGATTTAATATTTGAGTAAATTAATTAAGGAATGTTTTTTGCCTGGGCTTGACAAACAATCTTTTCTATGGAAAGTTTTTGAAAGTGCTTTTTTTTTTTTTTTTTGGGCTGAAACTGATCTACCTGACCAGCATTTTTTAGAGTGGAACCACCAGAGCATCTTGCTTCTGCGTTTCCTTTTCTCCATCCCTCTCCACCTCTCTCTCCCATTCCCAGCTTTGTTTTGTGTTCTTATTGTTAAAGGCACAATTTTCAGACTGTGTTAATGTGTCTTTTTTATGCATTTGCCAAATAGTTCTAGGTGGAATTACCTCTTCAGATTTCTCCTTTGACTCTGGCACATTCAGACTCAATTTGCTGTACTCAGTAGGGCCATTGTCACATTATAACACAGAAAATGCTTCATCATGTGTTACAGAACAAGATGGAATCTTTGCTAAGGAGCTTGGGGATCAAAGCGGAGGGAAAAGATTAATTTTTATGCATCAAGTCATTATGGAGGGAGAAGGACACATTAAGATTGCCAGAGAGAAGATTTTCTCATCTAATATCGACATAGACAATGTGTTGAGATGACTGTTGGCTCCGTTCTTAGATTTGTTTCTACCATTAAAGTGCTCAGATGTAGGTCATAAGCTTGTTTACATGTATTTCAGGTTTTAGAAAGAGACTCCCTTTTAAAAAGATATGATCTTCCCAGGATTTAAGTACACCTAAACATAGTTTGATTATTTTTACTCCATAAAAATGCATAGCTACGTTTCAGACAATTTTGAAAATAATAAGAAAAAAGTAAAAAATCACTCTTAACTAGGATAATTCAGCAACTCTAGTGAAGTATTTCCATTTAAATGATGCTACTTGTTAACATGGTTGCAAACATAAGTGCTTGATTGTCTATCCTGCTTCTTTTGTTCACATAATATTATACTAACATGGGTTTGTCACACTGTTACATAGATTCTTTCAAGCACCTGTGCCCAGTTTATTAAGCTCTTCTATCATTAAACATTTAGATAACTTTTCCTCTTATTTTTCTACTTTTACAGAAAAAGACCAGGTGCAGGCATTCTCGCCTGTAATCCCAGTACTTTGGGAGGCTGAGGTGGGAGAATTGCTTGAGCCCAGGAATTCGAGACAAGCCTGGGCAGCATAGTTATTTAAAATTTTTTTTTAAAAATGAGGCATGGTGACACACACCTATGGTCCCAGCTACTCAGGAGGTTGAGATGGGAGAATTAATTGCTAGAGCCCAGAAGGTTGAGGCTGTGGTGACATCTGATTGCATCATTGTGCTCCAGCCTCAGCAACAGAGCAATACCTGTCTCAAAAAAAAGAGAAAAAAGTAAGAAAAGATATATGTGTATATATGTGTGTGTGTGTGTGTGCATGTGTGTGTGTGCATGTGTGTGTTTATTTGTGCATCTGGATTTTGTCATATTTTGTAGAATAAATTCCCCTAAGTGGGAGAAATATCTCGACTTACTGCAACCTCTACCTCACATGTTCAAGCAATTCTCCTGCCTCAGCCTCCTGAGTAGCTGAGATTACAGGTGCACACCACCACACCCAGCTAATTTTTTGTATTTTTAGTAGAGACGGGGTTTCACCATGTTAGCCAGGATGGTCTTGATCTCCTGACCTCGTGATCCGCCCGCCTTGGCCTCCCAAAGTGCTGGATTCAGGCATGAGCCACTGTGCCCCACCAAAATACAAAATTTGTTTTTAAATGAATTCCACCCATTTTCACCTTAACTGCCTAAGAATACCCTTTCACTACATCAAGTGCCATTTTGGTCAGTCTGATAAAAGTATCTTTGAACATTTAGACAAAGAATATTGTTTTCATAATTTGTCTTAAATTTTTGATATATCACAAAGTATCAAAAGTATACGATAGCAAGTATTATTATTCCCAGTAATTACCTTCAATAAACAGTCTAGCACTTAATGGCAGTACATTAGTATGTCAGAGTACTGAAGAGCAGTAGAGGATGATGGTGAGTATGGGCTTGGAAGTCAGGTTGCCTGGCCTCAAGCCTGAGCTCTACCACTTACCAGCAAGTGACCTAAGACCAGTTTTTCAACCTTAGCACTACTGACATTTGGAGCAATTCATAAGCTGAGCATGGAGGATGCTGTCTTGTGCATCCTAGAATGTTTAGCAATATTCCTGGCCTCTGTCCTAATCACCGCTCTCTTCTACGCACACACCCAGTGTGACAATCCAAAATGCAAACATTGCCAAGTATTCCCTGGGGACAGATTACCAGCCCTCTCAGTGCTTAGCTTCTATCTGTGTAAAATGGGGACAGTAATACTCACCTCAAAGAGTTCTCGGAAGGGTAAAATGAATTTGTCCCCGTAGAGCAGAGAGAAAAGGGGTTGTCACTTGCCAAGGACTCAGTCAGTATTGACTATTAGTCATACCAAATTTCTGATGACTGCTCTTAAATAAAATGCTTGTTTGTTACTTTTACTGTAAAACTTGCTGAATATAATTTGGAATGTTTGGAAAAGTATCAGAAGCTAATAAGGATCTCCTATAACCACAGCCAGGGACAGTCCTATTAACATTAAGGTGTGTTTTCTTCTTATGCACCTAGAAGAGTTCCTGGTGCATTATAGATGCTCAATCACTGTGTTGGAGAAACAGAAAAAATAAGGTCAGGCTATATATACCATCTATAAAGTTTTGCGTCCTGTTTTCCTTCCTTACTACCACATACTGGCTATTTGCCTTTGTATTTGGAAATTATTTGGAAATATGTTTTTGTTTTGTTTTTGAGACGCAGTCTTATTCTGTCGTCCAGGCTGGAGTGCAGTGGCATAATCTCGGCTCGCTGCAACCTCCACCTCCCAGGTTCAAGTGATTCTCCTGCCTCAGTCTCTTGAGTAGGGATTATAGGCATGCACCACCATGCCCGGCTAATTTTTGTGTTGTTAGCAGCGACAGAATTTTGCCATGTTGGCCAGGCTGGTCTCAAACTTCTGACCTCAAGTGATCCGCTCGCCTACCTTGGCCTCCCAAAATGCTGGGATTACAGGCGTGAGCCACTGCGCCTGGTGGAAAATATGTTTAATTGCTGCAGAATATCAACTCTGAGTGTTCTCTAATTTAATTAACCATCATGGAATTATGAGAATATACATGATATTAGCTTTTCTAAATAAATAACATTTCTCCAGCTTTTTGTTACGAAAATTTTTAAACATAAAAGTTGAAAGGATAGTACAATGCACATCAGGGCACCGTATTTTAAATGTATTTTAAATGTTTGCCATATTCTCGTTGCGTGTCTGTGATCTGCACAGATATAGATACATGTAATGAGTTGTTTGGGTTTTTTTTTTTCCTGTTTTGTGGGACCATTTAAAAGTAAATTGTTGGCTGGAGGCAGTGGCTTATGCATGTAATCCTAGCACTTTGGGAGGCCAAGGCAGAATAAATTTTTAAAAAATATGTTGTAAAAATAAGCAATGACGAAATTGTAAACATCATAACATTTTACTTCTAAAGACATCAATGTAACTCTCGTAAAAGTAAACACATTCTACACATAACCACAATACCATTACTATGCCTAAGAGAATTAACGGGAATTCTCTAACACCATCTAATATATTGTCTGTATTCAGATTCTCCCAGTTGTCCCCAAAATGTTTTTATAGCTAGGTTTTTTTTTTTTTAATCTGCCAGAATCTCAAGAAGGATGAACTACATTTGGTTGTTATAACTCTAATTTCTTTTAGTCTAGAATAGACCCACATTTTTTGGCATTATTAATGACTTTTTGAAGATATCAGGCCAATTGTTTTGAAAAACATTCCGTTTTCTGGGTTTGTCTTATTGTTCCCTTAGAGTGTCATTTAACTTTCCCCTCTAATGCCTGGATTTCCTGAAACTGTAAGTTAGATCTAATGTCCTCATTTGATTTAGGTAAATAGTTTGGCAAGGACACTTCATAGGTGGTCACATTCTCAGAAGGATATAACATCAGATTGTCCCATGATCAGAGATGTAATGTTTGATTACTTGGTTAAGGTGGTAACCAGCAGATTTCTTTACTTGAGGTGTATTTTTCACTTTGCAGTTAGTCTGTGGTACCACATGACTACAACTATCCTATTTCCTAACAATTTTCCATCCAGTGGTTTTAGCATCGTTGGTGATTCTTGCCTAAACCAATCATTTCATCGGGAGCTGCAAATGGCGATTTTTCTAATTCTGTCCTTTTACTTACATTTGATAGATGCCATTTCTCTGGAAAGAAGGATTTTCCCTTTCAAAATGTAGGGTAAATGGTTACTTCTTATGTTCTTAATACTAAAGAGGGGGATAAAGACATTTTTGTTTCTTTCTCTTTTATTTGACTATTTTTTAAATTTTTATCAAAATTAAAAAATAATAGAGGCCGGGCATGGTGGCTCATGATTATAATTCCAGCACTGTGGGAGACTGAGGAAGATGGATTAGCTGAGGTGAGGAGTTTGAGACCAGCCTGGCTAGCATGGTGAAACCCCATCTCTACTAAAAATAAAAAAAATTAGTCAGGCATGGTGGCTCACACCAGTAATCCCAGCTACTTAGGAGGCTGAGGCAGGAGAATTGCTTGAACTCAGGAGGCAGAGGTTGCAGTGAGCCAACATCATGTAACTAACTGCACTCCAGCCTGGGAGACAGAGTGAGACTCTGTCTCAAAAAATAAAAATAAAAAAAATAGAGACAGCGTTTTGCCATGTCGCCCAGGCTGGTATCCAACAACTGGACTCAAGGGATCCTCCTGCCTTGGCCTCCCATAGTGCTGGGATTACAGGCATGAGCCACCATACCTAGCCACTACTGTTTTTTACTGTAGACTCAGATTTTTCTTTAATGTTTTACAATCAATGATAATAACTTTCTGATGCTCAAGCTGTCTACTGGGCACCCCTCCAAGCTGGCTTCCCCATCTCTTGGCATCTCTCTGTTAGTCTTTGGTTTTCCTTGCTTTTTGGTTTGATTTGCCTCAGGCTTCTTTTGTATTTCCTGCCTCTGCTCTGGAATCAGACATTTCTCCAAGGAGCCTTTGTTCTTTTTACCCAGGAATGATACAGATAATCTTTTGATGAATACTTTTGTACATGAGATTTTTATCAAAATTGCTAGACTTGAAATTATTTTGAGAAAGACTGTAAACTTTTTAATGCCTTTAATAATCTTGCAAAGTTGCTGTATAGGAAGGCAGTAATAACATAGATTTCCACTAATGTGTTGGAGAATGTCTATCTCACTGCATTCATTCTGACATTGAATTTTAATGTGGTAAATACATCTATGACAAGTAAGATTGAATAGCTCAGTTTATTGACTTTTATATGTTTATTAGTTTTCATGTATTTTGCCCTTTATTGTGGTACAGTGTACTTATTTGAAAATTTAAAAAGTATGCTAAAGACTTTAATTCTGTCTACAGAGCTTGCTTCAAATACTTTTTCTAGAGTGTTTGGGTATTTGGTTTTTTAGTGTCAGACATTTTTATTTTTTAAGTTTTCAAATCCATTTGCTTTTTCCTTGATGATTTCATGCATTTTCTTAGTGCTTAAAAATTCCTTGCCCAATCTGAGTTAAATATTTTCATATATTTTCTTTTTATTTAAAAATTTTAAAATAAAACTAAGTTTCTAATATTTATACTTTTTAAACCAAGTGGAATATATTTAGGGCTATAGTGTAAGATGAGGATCTAACCTTTTTTTTTCACAAAGCCAATTTTTCTTATAATGTGGGTGGGATAATCCTTTACTTTCTCACTGGTGTATGACTTTTCCTTCATCTTATATGTTCAATATAGATATATTGACATATATTTATACATAAATTATATATATATATATATGTATATCTCAGTTCATATCCTTCTGTTTTTACATGCGTACCATACTGTTTCAATTATTCAAAGTTTTAAATACATTTTAAAATACCAAAACCTTTTTTCTTTCAATACATTTTTTCTTCAAGATGAACTTTGGAATAATTTTGCCACTTTCAGAAAAGATTTGATTTCATTTAAGGAAACAGCTTATTACTTTGAAGGTGGGACTTTGAAATTTTGCTATAATATTAAAACTTGCTTTGGAATGATGTAGCATGTCACAACATGAAAGCACGCTAAGTTGCCCAGGACCTCTGCGATGGAGCATGGCCACAGCACCAGTTGAGGCTGGAGACTGGTTGGGCTTTGCAATATTGTGTCCTAAGGGCTCTTATGTGTACCCCATAAATACATACAAATATTATGTATCAAATTTTTTACAAGGATATGAAGATAAAAGCAAATGTTCCCTTTTCATGTGTAAAAAGATCAGTGTGGTTACTGAAACCATTGTGTCTAATGCAACAATTGAAACACGTGGTCTAAAAGGTGAAATGATATTTACAGAAATACAGACAAATAATAGTATAAATTTGAACTACCCCGGAAACTTTGAGATGTGCATAACTGTTGGTCATGCAGACACTACATTCAGATATTCTGTTTATAGTATGTTTTCTGATCTAAATAGCGTTCATTTTCCTTATTTTTTTTTTTTTTTTTTTTTTTTAGATGAAGTCTCACTCTGTCACCTAGGCCGAAGTGCAGTGGTGGTGGCTCACTCCAACCTCCACCTCCCGGGTTCAAGATATTCTCCCTGCCTCTGCCTCCCAAGTAGCTGGGATCACAGGTACCCACCACCACTCCCACCTAAGTTATGTATTTTTAGTAGAGTTGGGATTTTGCCATGTTGGCCAGGCTGGTCTTGAACTCCTGACCTCAGGTGATCTGCCTGCCTAGGCCTCCCAAAGTACTCGGAATACAGGCATGAGCCACCACACCAAGCCTTGTTTTCCTTCTCATGTGGGTTAAACCATCTGAGATACTACTTACATGGAGAAAGCCATCATGGACTAAGTCTGAACATTTAAGCCATGTAGTAGCTCAGCTTGCAATAGATACAGTGGCAAAAAGCATGTTCTTTAGCATCAGATAGACATTGGTTTGGGTCTTCAATCTGCTCCTTTCCGGTACTGTGACCTTGGATAATAACAGTATACCTGCCTTGTAGAATTGAGATTAAATGCGGGTAGTGTGTAAAGAACTCAGCACATAGTAAACGCTTTATTGCATCAGCCAGATTATTCCTATCTCTAGTATAGTTACTCCTGCTGCCATTATTAGTTTTGGTTATTGTTCAGGATCAAGGTGACTGAGATCTTTTTATGAACCTAAGAGGTTTGGTTCGGATTTCCAAATAGCATCTCAGTCATATGCTGTTAGAAGATTCCACCCATTGCTTATAGCCTTGGTCATTGGCATGTTTTCCTGTTAAAAAAAAAAAAACAACTCAATGCCAACTATTAGTGCCCTCTCTGGGAAGAAATACCATGTCAGTAAGATACCCATAAAGAACGAAAGGGGGAAAAAGTGACATCATTTCAGAGCAGGACAAAAGCAATTAAAAACAAGAATCTCCATCCACTCACAGACTCTCTTGAGAAGACACACTTTCAATCTAGGGCTAAGTGTAACTGAAGTCTAAGCATTAACTTACATATTTGCCTATTTTAAGCAGTGTATCTCATGCTCTTTTCTTAGCATTAAAAGGCAATATTTCCACCTGTTTTCTTAAAAGGAAATTAGGTCTTATTACCATCCTTATAACACAGCCTTTACAATAGAGGATAGCCTTTTAAAGATTCAGCCTCTAATTTAAATGTGACATTATAGAGCTGTCTGGCCATTTGGATAATTTCTTTAGACATCTCAAAGTGGCACATATAGGGTCATTAATCAGCAGCTCAATATTTTATTCATATTCTGGCCAGGAAAAGCAAGAGGAAGACTGAGATCAAAGGCGAGGAAGGAATTATTAGTAACATAGTGCATCAAAATAATCAGGTTTTTAAATAGGCAGGGGAGTTAAAAAAAAAAAAAAAAGATTTAACATGGCCGAGACCTTAGGCTTCCTAAGAAAAAGCAATCACAAGTCTAATTAGTGAAAAACACTAACTATAATCAAGTTATAGTTAGAGACTTTCCTGTGCTTTGATTGGGGTAAATCCATAAACCGTTCACAATAAGGTGGTCAAAGTCCCTATAACCACCACATGTAGCCTAAGAAGCTAGGTAGATTCTCTTGAATCTCTGTTTCTTCCTTCCCTTCCTGTAGCCAGTGTCTTTGTTTAGATCTTGATTATGTGTCGTCTCACTTGCGACAAACACCTTAAAACACGTCTCTCTTCATCAGGGCTTCCTTATTCCATTTCCCTTTCCTCCCTCTCTGCCGCAGGAGCCATCCTGCTAAAACTCAAAGCAGACCCCCTCACCTCTATCTAAAGTCCTGCTGTGCCTGTTCATTGCTTAAGATTTGTTTACTTTTCTGTATGTATGTTAGACCTCAATAAAAAATGTCAAGAAGGAAGTAGCCATGTGGAGAGGGTCTGGGGAAGCCTCCAGGGAGCAGAAACTGCAAGTTTGAAGCTGATCAGTGGAGCACGTGTGGTTACATCATGGGACAGAGAAAGGCCAGTGTGGCTGAGTGTAATGAAGGGGAAGGACAGAGAGGAGGGCAAAGACATGGGCAGGGTACATGACAGAGTTTGTGCTTTATTCTAAGTGAGGTGAAACTCCATTCGAGGGGCTTGAGTAGGGGGAATATCATATCATTTCACTTATGCTTTAGAAAGATTACTCCAGCTGTTCAATGGAAGAACTATCAGGAGCAAAAATGAGGCAGGAAGACAAGTTAGCAGGCTGCAGCAGTGCTTCAAGTGAGAGATGATGGTAGCTTGGAGCAGCATCGGGACAGCGGAAATTGCAAGCAGTCACCACACTGTCTTTATTCATTGAACTGCTGATGCTTTCAGTTGGAGCTATTGTGCATGTTCTTATAGCTGTGTCCCTGTGCATATTCTTATAGCTGAGACACAGATATATGCATTTCTGTTGAATATATATATCGAGGAGTGGAAATACTGAGTCAAAGGGTGTAGCAGACAGTAACTCTAACCATATACTCCTGTCCTTTACCTCAACACTCTGGCAGTGGCTTGCTGAAAACACAGGCATCTCTCTGCTCAGGGACTTTTATGTAGCCATGGTTGAATATTTGGCCCACACGAGCCCAGAGGTATCACAGCATTCAGTTTATGTCCCCCTCAAAATCCATGGTATCAGAAAAACACATGGATTTTGGGGGGGGACACAAACATTCAGTTCCTACCATGCCGTTTTGAAACATTCAGTTCTCCGTGGTGTGAGCTGAATATTTGTGTCCCCCCCAAAATCCATTTGTTGAAACCTTAATCCTTGATGTGATGATATTTGGCGAGGCCTTCCAAAGGTGATTAGGTCTTGAGGGTAGAACTCTCATGATTGAGATTAGTGCCCTTATAAGAAGAGACAAGAGAAAGGTGATATGTATGTATATATCTCCCTCTGCCATATGAGGATACAGGGAGAAGGTGGCTGTCTATAACCCAGGAAGAAGCCCTCACCAGAACTCAACCTTGCTGGCACCTGACCTTGGAATTCCAACTTCCACAATTGTGAGAAACAAATGTACATTGTTTAAGTCGCTCAGTCTATGATATCTTGTTCTAGCAGCCTGAATTGACTGAGACAACCCTAGAAGCAACATTAAATAAGTAAATCTGATTGATAAAAACCCAGATCCCTTGCTCCTTGTTTGGGATAAGTCACTTCCACACAGACTCTCAGAGTTCCCCAGCAGGACAGAGCTCCAGTTGCCTGCTGTGGTAACTACACAATAAGGCACGCTTGTTGGCTTTATTCCCTTCCCTGTATCACTTTAAAATTCCCCTGCTGATGTTTCCATGTCCCTTCTAGCCCTGCTGCCTTGGTTGTACTCTGATACCTTAACACAACTGGTTTTATTTGCTTCTTTCTAATTGTACACAGTTTTTATAACGTGTGAGGGTTGGTCTGGTGTGGTACGTGCTGCTCAGCCAATGGTTAGAGTAGGGCCGCTGAACATTTTCATGTAGCTGTTTATATTATATAGCTCAGCTTGCCTGGGAGCCTCCAGTCAGCAACTGGGATTGGCCATTCCATCTAGAATTGTCAACAACGAATGTTTGAGACAAGCTAGAAATGAAAGACAAGAATTTGCCATCGTGCACCCCACCAATGGAGCATGGATGAAAGTCACCTCACTCAATATTCTATTAACCCTTAAATGTGTGGAATAGAAGCTACGTGGCAAGCACCTAGACAACCTTTGCCATCAGAATGAGTCATTTCTTCTCTATATTTTCTATAGAGCACTGCTGTATTTTTTATATCTAAAGATTTGCATAAGAGAAAGCACCATATGCCAAACTGCTAAGAGCAATTTGTTTCCACACATTTTTCACCTGGACTACACCATCTCTTAAAGAATACTGCTGCAGATCCAAGTTGTTTCACTCATTGTTTATTTTCTTTATGTTGATCTTGAAATCTACGTCTAATACACAGGTATGCTTTGTTTAGGGGTATCTTATTTTCTCTTCTTTCACAGCTCTCTTCTTTGTCTTGAAATGTTGGAAAACAGAACCTAAGTAATCGTTACATTGAAGTTAAAAATTTAATCCCAAACAGACTGTGCTCCAAAAAAAAAAAAAAGGACCTTAAGACGATAAGAATGTTCCTTCATTTACTAATCTGTTAAAAAAATAATTTCTAAAGATGTTTATTAAGCAACTACTATGGCTGGGCATGGTGGCTCATGCCTGAAAACTCAGCACTTTGGGAGGCCTAGGTGGGTGGATCTCCTGAGTTCAGGAGTTCAAGACCAGCCTGGTCAACATAATGAAACCACATATCTACTTAAAAAATACAAAAAATTAGCTGAGTGTGGTGGTGAGTGCCTGTAATCCCAGCTACTCAGGAGGCTGAGACAGGAGAATCACTTGAACCCAGGAGGTAGAGGTTGCCAGTGAACTGAGATCGTTCTACTGCACTCCAGCCTAGGCAACAAGAGTGAAACTCCTTCTCAAAAAAAAAAAAAAAAAAAAAAAAAATACTATGTGCCAGCAACTGAGGATATAGAGGACATCAAAAGAAATTTTAAAACATTGTACATTCATGGACATTCTAGGAGAAAGGACAAATGAGTAAGTAAAATATATAGTATGCCAAATGAAGGAAAGTGCTGTGAAAAGCAGATAAGCACATATCCTTTCACTAATCTGGCCAAATGCAACTTGAAAGAGTAAACAATCCTGGTGGTTCAATTCTAGAGTAAGAAAGTCCCAATATCCAAACCAGGAGGAGTATTCTTCCAAGGGATCCTGAGCTACAGAGCTGAGAAGAGGTTCTAGAATTGTCAATGGAAGCAGTAATTCTTCTGTGTGTCAGGTCCAAAGAGAAAAGAGACTAAGACTAGGAAAGAAGGATCCCACTTGGGGGCTGAAGGTGCTAGGAGGCAGGAATTGGTCTACGAGTGTGGATCAGAACCAAATTCAGAAGGGAAGAGTCTTGGAACAATGAGTTCCATGGTGCAAGCTACAAGGGATTCCTGATGGGCTGAGGAACGCAAAGCTGGCAAAATCATTGACCAGTGTCGATATACTTGCTTCTAGACCCTTGACTGAGACACTTTCTAGGAGTCCTCTTCGGTACACATATTGTTTCTTATGACCTCACTTACTACTATGTATTCACATAGGAGCATGCAATGGAAATGATTTTAAAATATCTTGTTTCATTTACATTTGAATGTGGAGAGGATCTACTGCCCCAGATGCCCAAGGACCACAACAGAATGAAGATGCCAGACTTTCAACACCTAACTCAGGGGCCAATGAGCTGTCCTCCACTCCATGCTGGGGATAAGTGATGCCGCATATGCCAACTGAGGGAAGTCTCCACTCTTTCATGAGGGTGGGGGAAGCCAGACAGAGGCACAATCTCAGGCAAAGTCCCGCGGAGAGCGGCTTCCACCTGGTACCGCTGGGGACCTCTCGTGTGTGACTTAACGTCTCAGAATTATACTAACCTGAGGCAGAGAAGCTGAAGCTTTCACACCCCTCTCTTTATCTATCTATTGGCCAAGAGCTGCCCCAGGAGGGTCTAAATACCTAGACAGGACCGGCTCTCCAGTATGAAGCAAAGCAGGCTGAGGGCAGTCTCCCCAAAAAAGCTGAAGGTGCTGGCTGGCAACAGTGAAACCTAACAGCCTGAAGGTTCATTTTCTCTCTCTCTGTCTCTCTCTCTCTCTCTCTCGCTCTCTCTCTGTATTCTCTGTGTGTGTCTCTCTCTCTGTTTCTCTTTGTGTGTGTGTGTCTCTGTCTCTGCTTCTATCTCTTTGTGTGTATTTGTATCACTGTCTCTGTCTCTCATGTGCACACACACACCATGCAGTAAAGAGGAATCTGAAGCATTCTGGTCAGAGCACCAGCATTTTGTACTATTGTGAGCTCCTGCTAACTATTTTGATTCCAAAAGTTCCACTGTCCAAACAAACCAAGGCAGCACCGAACCACTGCAGCTGATGCCTCCACCATAGGATGTGTTTGATCTAAATGCTTCACTTGCATCTTCAGTAAGGTGACATGCTATGGCTTCGAGTAGACATGGTGATCCTTTTTGCAGACAGCTCAGATAAATAGGGTAGTCCTGGAGAAGAGAAAGGCACTGTGGTCATCGTCGACATAAGGCAATTAAGAGTTGACTGTATTTAAAACAGATCAGGTGATCCTATGCAAACTACAACTGAACCCCCCTCCACCTCTGCTTTTTATTTTAGTGGAGAGGCCCCAGTATGATTATTTTGAATAGTACTCTTCACATGTACCTCTTCCTTAACTTTCTCTGTTGGGTTGAGTGAGCAGAAGGTATGGGCAGAAACTAAGCCTGTAAGGTAGTTCTTCACAGAATAGGCAGGCCCTTCCTTACTGATAATCTTCCTGGATGGGAGAGCACCTGAATAGCCCTGTTTCATTCCTGCCCCTTTTATCCCTTCAGTAGATAGTGTCCACTAGCCGTTGGTGTCCAGGCAAAAAACCACAGCTTATAAACGTTCATTCACTTAACAAATACACATGGTCAGGTCCCAGCATACACACAGCCAAGACCTTGCCCTGTAGGCAGTCACTCTAACACATTCTTCCCGGGAGCACGTATGTCTACGTCTGTGGCTGCTCTCATCTGCTTGGTGTTTGGATTTCATTTTGAACAGGACCTATGAATACTGCTGTGTTAGGTACTTTTTGTGATGGATGAAACAGACATCCAAAGAGAGATGATGTCAACTGGCCAGACCTGAATAACAGTCAACATACTTACAGATAAAGTTCAACTGTGACAGGCATCTTCCTTTGTTTTCATCTTTGAGCTGCTTTCCTACATCTACGGAGTCATGGCTCTGCTGTATAGACCTGTTCTAAGACAAATACACTATGAAATATTGAATTTTCATTTTATTTACAGATTTCCTGCTGAAATATCTCTGTGGGGGCTAAATGATTTAGCTAGCCGACATATTATTCAGATCTTTTCCCAGAAGTGATTAGCAAACTGGATCATGACTTCAGTTGAGATTTCTCTTACTAATAACTTCACATAAGGGCTCCTTTTAAATTTCAACTTTCTGAGCAAACTGAACCTAATTTTGTAAAAGTGACTGGATCCATCTGGGTGTAACTGCAAAATGAGTTTAACTAGGAAGGTAAAATAATTTTATACATAGACATCAAAATTTGTACAAACAAGGAGAGAGGAAAATGAACTGGGACTCATGCATCCTGGAATGACAGAATGCAGCTGTTGATGACATCTGCAGAGCCAGCTGTTGGCACTCGACTTGACAGCGTCTCTTGCTATGCATGGAGAGGGATGTGTGTTCCCTTCTGATAAAATAATGCACCGTCAGCATATGCGTCAGCATATGCGCTCTAGAGCATTGATTTGGAACCAAGGAAAGGTGATTTAAGTAAAATGCAAGTTTTACTTTTTTTTTCCTCTTTTTTTTCTCTCTCTCAAAATAAGATACAACTTAATTCATACTGTGGCTGAGATACAAATATATTTGAAGTCCCTGATTCATTCGCTCTTGCCATCCCCCTGTATGTGAAATAACCTCTCCCCTTCTTCCTGCCTCTCCCCGACTCTATGTGTTTCACATAGAGTGAGGGATTCACATCCATAGCTGAAAACTCAGAAACTATTCAATGTCAAATCACTTATGAATTTGATGATAACACCACATATCATGTCTAGAGTACTTTTCAATTTATGAGTACTTTTTTTTTTTTTTCTGAGATAGGGTCTCCCTTTGTCACCCAGGCTGGAGTGCAGTGTGGTACGATCTCAGCTCACTGCAACCTCAACCTCCTGGGTTCAAGCAATTCTCATGCCTCAGCCACCTGAGTAGCTGAGATTACAGGTACATGCCACCATGCCTGGCTAATTTTTGTATTTTGGGTAGAGAGAGAGTCTTGCCATGTTGACCAGGCTGGTCTCGAACTCCTGGTCTCATGTGATCCACCCACCTCGGCCTCCCAAAGTGCTGGGATTCCAAGTATGAGCCACTGCTACTGGCTTACAACACACTTTTATATAAATTATCACATTCAAGTCTCTTAGTGTCTTAATGAGGCTGCTTGTGTTGTCGTCCCATTGTGCAGATAAGGAAACTGAGACTCAGGGTAGTCATGACATATTAGGTGACTTGCCCTTGGTCCTGGGGTAAGAACTCAGGTTAGTTATCAACTCATATATCAATTTGAGGTGATAACTCAAGTATCACCTCAGTTAGCACCTCATGTATCAATTTGCAGTTCCCCCATGGACCTATATGATGACATGGGAACAATGAAATAAAAACAGCATCTTAAGACACTTCTGGCCAGGTGAGCTCACGCCTGTAATTCCAGCACTTTGAGAGGCTGAGGCGGGCAGATTACTTGAGGCCAGGAGTTCAAGACCAGCCTGACCAACATGGTAAAACCCTACCTCTACTAAAAATACAAAAAATTAGCTGGGTGTGGTGACGTGTGCCAGTAATCCCAGCTACTAGGGAGGCTGAGGCAAGAGAATCACTTGAACCAGGGAGGTGGAGGTTGCAGTGAGTAAAGATTGTGCCATTGAACTGTAGCCTGGGCAGCAGAGCAAGACAGCCATCTCAAAAAGAAAAAGACACTCCCTTTACTTGACGCTGCCTCATGTTGTGGAGGATTGGTCTTCATTCAATTCTTCTGCTAGGAAATGACTACCCTTCATATAGCAGAAGAGACAATTGCCTACATGGAAAGGTTTTATGCAGGGATCAGAAGGGCTCCTTTGCTCAGAGCTCCACCCCATCTAAGGTCCATGGTCTGAAAGTCCACCTTTCTTTTGGGCACCTTACTCTTGGTATCTGCTTTAAAATGCAAATATCTGGGAAGAGTGGCATACTGATTTAATTTGTGCTAAGTTGTTTGTTACTGATTCACTCAATTCAATGGCATAATGACAGAGGCACCTGGGATGGCCTAGAATGAGCCAGCGCACTGAAAAGGAAGGGGTGGGCAATAAAGATGAGTGGGTCTTCAGTAAACTCAAGTGCTTCTGAAAAGATTCCAGCTGGAGGGTCCTGGGACTGAGGACCCAGGAGCCTAGATACAGCACATATTCATACTAGGAGTTGTGAGACCCAGCCCTACCTCTGTGGCTCCCAGGAATGGGAAGAGGACAGGGAAGCCAGCAGGAGAGGCCTGGGTTCCTTCAGATTTGAGCTCAGGGGTCTCCGAGGGGGCCAACTTGGGCTACCAGCTAGTTTCACCTGGGGTGCCTCAGCAGAGCTGGGAACACGGATGGCATTGTCCAGACAGGGTGCTGTGCACTAACTCGGCCCTCGGAGGGTGACTTCCAGTTGTCTGGCTGTGGAAGCCAGAGTTGGCAACCTCCTCTCTGTGGCTGACAAATCCCTGGGTTGCCCTTCGTACGGTGATTGATGCTACCCTTATGGCAAATGAGTGTGAAGGAAGGAACTATTAGGGGAAGTGGTTTCTGAATTTTTTTTTCCACTGGGAAGGAAAAGGACCTGGTAATATGAAAGCATGGGAATTAAGGTTTAAATTAAGATCTTGCTTATTCCTTTTTTTTTTTTCACTCTGTCGCCAGGTTGAAGTGCAGTGGCATGATCTCAGCTCACTGCACCCTCCACCTCCTCAGTTCAAGCAGTTCTCCCACCTCAGCCTCCCTAGTAGTACAGGTGCCCGCCACCATGCCCAGCTAATTTTGTATTTTTAGTAGAGATGGGGTTTTATCATGTTGGCCAGGCTGGTCTCAAACTCCTGGCCTCAAGGGATCCGCCCACGTCAACTTCCCAAAGTGCTAGGATTACAGGCGTGAGCCACCACGCCCAGCGTCTTACCTATTCTTTTGTGGATCTCTGCTCTGAGAATGCAGAAATCTGGAATTCCCTGCTTCATGATTAAAGCTATGAGAGCTAAGAATGGGGAGGTTTTGCCACCTGTTTATTTAACCTACGGAGTTCTATGTTCTATATGTTCCAATTTTCCTTTGATTTTGGGGAGATTTGCCAACTGATCCGGTCATGTTGTCTTGAGACATTTCTAGTGCTGAAACGGAGTAAGTTGAGTCCAGTGCCGTCTCTATAAGGCACAAGCAATTCCAAAATAAGAGACGAGAACCTCTGGCAGCTTGCCTTTCATACTTTACTTCCCAAATTGAGAGTGGTTTTGACTCTTCATGTTCCCAGCTATGCCTCATTGGTACAGATTTAGAAATTCTTTTCTCCAGAGTTTGCATCCACCAGAGAGGGAGGGAGGGGGGAAATCCCCTTGCATAAGCAACCGCAGCATTGTTGTAGAGATATCAAACCTTCTTTCCCAAAACTGTAATTGTTCCTGACTCCAACCTAGTTATCTCTGATTTCCAAATTAGACCATGGAAAGAATTCCAGGGCGATCACAAAGCCTCAGAACTACCCTGTTTCAGAGAAACCTGATCTTAGAAGCAAGACAGTGTTGGACAAAAAGGACAAAGAGGGACCATGTTCTCCATACTGGTAGTTGAGGCTCATTTTCATAGTCTCAACAGTGAGAGAGGAGATTTAGAATTGCATGTCCTGTGAAAAATCCAGGAAGGCCGTAACTGGAATGTGAGTCAGTATAGAACAATATAAAATACAATGTATGTCTTAGACTAGGTAATTTATAAATAATAGAAATGTATTTATCATCGCTCTGGAGGCCTGGAAGTGCATGATGGATCAAGGTGCCTGTGATTCAGTGTCTAGTGAAGATTCCAGCTCTGCTTCTGGATGGCGCCTTTTGCTGTATCCTTAGGTAAGGGAAGAAGGAATGAACACTGTGTCCTTACGTGATAGAAGGGGCGGAAGGCAGGAGAGGGGCCAGATGGGCTCCCTGAAGCCCTTTTAAAGGGGCACAACCCTGTTCATGTGAGTGGATCCTTTGTGACCTAATCACCTCCCAAAGGCTCCCCACCTTAATACTATCGCATTAGGGATGACGTCTTAACACAAATCCCGGAGGGACATGAACATTCAAACCGTAGCAATGTACTAACTTGTCTTCTAAATATGTCCTGCAAGGTATAACTCCATTTGAGGTGTTGGTACTTAACATGGAAAGCAAATCAATTTCACTTTGACTTTGATATTTTGAACCTTCTCATCCAAGCCACCAGGTCCCACGCCAGTAGGAATGAGAGGCTGGGTGAAGTTGAAGAG
Source organism: Cacajao melanocephalus (assembly GCA_963573385.1). Classification (NCBI taxonomy): domain Eukaryota; kingdom Metazoa; phylum Chordata; class Mammalia; order Primates; family Pitheciidae; genus Cacajao; species Cacajao melanocephalus. The sequence goes on along the minus strand of CAUYLG010041956.1, from coordinate 2,142 downwards.
ATGAATAATAAACACCTATTATTTATTGACTGTTTTCTGTGTACTGGGCACTGGGCTGAATGCTTTTCATGCATAGCTTGTTTAATCTTCAAAACAAGCCTATATGGTGTTTACTTTTTTCATTCTTTTTTTAATTGTGGAAAATACTGGGGTGAGTTCATAGGTGAGGAAAATGTCATTTCCAGATAGCACGGAAGTTGCTGATGGTGTCATAGCTATTACTAGTATATACCACAATCATCCAGTTTTGTCTTAATCTGTATCTTGGTTCCTGACAACTAATCTTGGCTCTGTCCAAGATAGCTTCTTGTACAGTAAATAGAGGGAAAAAAATGGATTTATTCTTCATACATGAAAGAGGGGCCTGAGGTGAGTGACAGTCTCTCATTTGAATTTGGCCGAGAATTTCATGGCAAATATTGAAGCAGTGCATGTAAAATTTGTTCAGCATTCCAACAGTTAGCTTCCCAGTGAAGTCATTATACAAATATCTTCTTCCCAATTAGTTGAAAGCTCCGTGAAAGGAAGACGTGTTCTCCCCACTGTTTCTCCCAGGAGCCTCAAGCATTTCAGAAGGCTGTTGAGGAAATGGTGCAGGACTGAGAAGAAACAGAACATTTCTGGAATCCTCAAGGATGCAGACTCTTCTCAAATTAGGCAAAAATTATTTTTGGTTCATAGCTCAGTTTTGAGACCGTCCAGTCAGAGGGAAGCTGGACCTGCCTGACTCTCCTAGACGGCTGGATGGAGCCCAAGGTCTGGTCTCCTCAAGGCAGCTTGGGAATGGCATCTTCTTTAATTCATGTCCCTTCTGGCCATATCCCACACCTGTTAGCCTGGACGGTGCTTGGGAATGGTATCTTCTTTAATCCTTGTCCCTTCTGGCCACATCCCACACCTGTTAGCCTGGAGGGCATCACCAGCAAGAGAGTGGGTGAAGTAATTCATCTTAGGGCTGCCAATTATAAGGGCTGGTTAGGCACTTGGATCATCAGGGGCCGAGTGGAGTCTCCGTCAGGTGAGTTTCCGGATTTCTGCCTCCCTTCAACCCCCCGGAATGAAACATAGACCAGCTATGACCATCTCTCTCTTCTTTGCTGTTTTCTCCCACTGCTCTCCCCACACACTTCGACTGCCTGTAATTTTTATTGGATAAGAGAAAACTGAAACCAATTTGAAATAGACAAACAGAAGAATTTTCCACTTGGCTAATCTAGCGCATAAAAACTCCATGTCCAAAAGTGACCTGGTTGAAATCAATGTATGTTTCAGTGAGAAATACGTGGCTCCTCCTAGAAATGTTCCTACAGACCCCTGGGGCACCTGTGTGGTGCTTTTTTCAGAGCAGTGAGTGAGGTGGCCTGAATGAGAAAATCCCTGGGGACTGCACCGTCAAGATTAAATATGCTAGGCACATAAGAAAAGATCAGTCAATGTTAGCTACTATTAATCTCAGCCAACTGTACTTTTCCATTGACTAATAAGGAAACTGAGGCCCAGAAGTATAAAGTGACCTTCTCAAAATGGCAGAGGAACTCAGCAGCCATGTTGGAACTGGAATCTCAGACTCATAGTTCTTTTCACACATTATTCATTCACCCAATATCCATTTATTAAGTTTTTGTATTCTGTACTGGACAGTGGCCAAAGATGCAAAAGTGGAAAAGACACGAGAAGACAGTGAGAGAGCCCAGCAGGAGCTTCTCATTTATGCAAAGGGAAAATGTGACCCATGTATGTGGCGTGATGACAACCAGCTTGCTTCTAAGGCTGACTTTCAAATTATCCCCATGGGTTTGAAATTTCTACCAGATAAAGTCAATAGTAATGACACCTGATGCCAGCTTAATTATTTTAAAATATTGAATATTTTAATTATATATGCATGTATTGAGTATGCAGTTTGCCTCATATTCCAATATTTCTTCAAAGGTGATTGCACATACTGGTAACATTCTGACAGCTAATCATCCCAGCAATTATTCTTTCAAAAACATTCCATTGATTCACCACTAGTCCTCCCATGAGATCCGTTTCTATCCTCAAGATACTCCATGACAGAATATTAGGATACTGAGGGCCAGCTTCGTGCTCTATAAAGAGCTTCCCTTTCTCCTTTTCTCCCTCCCTCCTTTCCTCCCT
>CAUYLG010041955.1:0-15684 GCA_963573385.1 Cacajao melanocephalus | reverse complement strand
TGCCTGTCTGTGTCTTTTGATTGGGGCATTAGTCCATTTAAATTTGGGATTCATATTGATATATGTGAGTTTGATACTGCCATTTAATGCGAGCTGGCTGTTTTGCCCATTAGTTGATGTAGAGTCTTCATTATGGTGATGCTCAGGAAATTTTTCTTTACTAATTTTCTCATTTACACTAAATACTTCCTTGATTACACCTTACCTCTTTATGTATTTTTAATTGAGTGAAAACACAATAAAGAATACCTATTTTAAATTTACATTTAAATCTTTATGCTATGTCTACACTTAAGACAATTACTACCGCATTGAAATACAGACTATCTACCACCACCAAGACTCTCCTGCTGTTTGCTAATTGATACTGCCTCCCCTGTTCCAAGAAAACCACTACTCTGATTTCTGAAAATATAGGTTTGTTTAGCCTGTTCTTGAATTTCATATAAATGGAAGCTCAGCCTGTATGATCTTTGTGGTTTCTGTTGCTAAGCATTACATCTGTGAGATACATCCATATATTGTGCAGCAGTAGCTCCTTTTATTGTCATATAGAATTCATAAGAATGTATGAAGCCGAGGCGGATCACGAGGTGAAGAGATCAAGACCATCCTGGCCAACATGGTGAACCCCATCTCTACTACAAAAAAATACAAAAGTTAGCTGGGCGTGGTGGCACACACCTGTAGTTGCACCTACTCAGGAGGCTGAGGCAGGAGAATTGCTTGAACCCAGGAGGTGGAGATTGCAGTGAGCTGAGATGGCGCCACTGTACTCCAGCCTGGTGTCTGGTGACAGAGCAAGACTCTGTCTCAAAAAAAAAAAAAAAGAAAGAAAAAAGAATGTATCACAATTTGCTTATTCACTCTAATATTGTTCAACATTTGAGTCAATTCCACTTTTTACTATTATGAGTCAAATTGCTATAAACATTTTAATATATCTCTTGTGGGACATGTGGCTTCATATCTTTGAGTGCATGCCTAGGAGTTGAATTTCTAAGCCATAAGCTGTCATATATTTAGGCCCTTTAGTTCACACTTTAAAAACATGTAACAATTTATTTATAAAGTTTATTTATAATTTCACTGGCAGTTTATGTGAGTGTTACTCTACATTCTTGACAACACATAGTATTACGAATTATTTTAGTCTAAGGACCTTCTGGATACTATGCATGTGCATGCAACTGTACATTGAATTTTCATTTCCCTAATAAATAATATGCTTACCTCTCATCTTTTTTTTTTTTCATTTTTATATCCTCTTCTAGGTAGTGCTTGTTTAAGCTTTCAGCCATTATTTATTTTTAACAGTGTTGTTGCAGTATAATTGAGATACAACAACTTTATATGCTTAAAGTATGACATTTGATGTATTTTCATATCCATGCATCTGTGAAACCATCACTTCAGCAATATATAAAACACATTACCCTCAAAAGTATCCTTTTGCCTATATATAATACTTTCCTCTTGCTCCTCCCCCCACAGGTGGGTATTGCACCATATTCTGTTACTGTAAATTTGCCTTTCTGTGTTTTATACAGATAGAAACATATAATATGTACATCTGTTGTCTGGATTTTTCATTTCAGCGTAACAGTTTTTATAGTCATCTATGTTGATACATGTATCAATAGTTAATTTCCTTTTATTTCTTCTTTTTGTTTTCTTTTTTTGAGACTGAGTCTTGCTCTGTCACTCAGACTGGAGTGAAGTGGCACAATCTTGGCTTACTGCATCCTCTACCTCCTGGGTTCAAGAGATTCTTGAGCCTCAGCCTCGCCAGTAGCTGGGATTACAGATACTCACCAACACACCCAGTTAAGTATCTAAGCTTGACCACTTTAGATACTTCATATAAGTGGAATCATACAGTATTTATCCTTCTGTGACTCACTTATTTCGTTTAGCATAATGTCCTCAAGGTTCATCCACATTGTTACATATTGCAGGATTTCATTTTTATTCTAAGTGTATCTTTTATTATTCAACCGGCCAAAATTCACTTATTCTAGCAGCATTTCTATTGTATGTGTATGTACATGTTGGCTACTGTGACTAATATAGCAACGGACAGTAGTATACTAATATTTTTTTGAGATTCTTATTTCGATTCTTTTGCATAATTACCAGAAGAGGGATTGGCGGATCATACTGTAGTTCTGTTTTTAATTTTTTGAGAAATCACTATCCTGTTTTCCATAGCAGCAGCACAATTTTCTTTCCCACCAAAATGTTCAAGGGGCCTAATTACCCTACATACTTGCCAACACTTGTCTTTTGTTCATTTGGTAATAGCCAACCTTATAGGTGAGAGATGACATTTGGTGGTTATAATTTGCATTTCCCTGATGATTAATAATATTGAGCATCATTTCACATACCCATTGACCACTGGTATGTTTTTTATGGAAAAATTATCATTCAAGTCTTTGATGCATTTTTTAATTGGGTTATTTGTGTTTTTTTACATTGAGTTGTAGGATTTCTCTATATGTTTTGGATATTGACTTCTTTTCTTATATATTTTCTCCCATTCTGTAGATCATCTTTTCATTCCATTGGTTGTTTCGTGACCCTGGAAAATTTGAGACAGGTCTCAGTTAATTTAGAAAGTTTATTTTGCCAGGATTGAAAACGCATGCCTGTGACACAGCCTCAGAAGGTCCTGCTCATGTATGCCCGAGGGGGTCAGAGCACAGCTTGGTTTTATACATTTTAGGGAGACATGAGACGTCAATCAACATATGTAAAATGAACATTGGTTTGGTCTAGAAAGGTGGGACAACTCAAAGCAAAAGTGGAACAACTGGAAGCAAGGAGGTCACAGTGTGGTATTTTTTCATACACGGTTTTAATTGCTCCAACGTTAAAGTGGTTAGACTTGCATTTTTTAGCCAATATAGGTGACAGCTGTTTGCTAAAACACTAAATAAATTATACAGACAGGCTACAGGAAAGTAAACATGTACATTAAGAACACAATGACGCTGATGTTAACATTTTAGAATTCTTATTTATTGAGAGCTTATGATAAGTCTTCCATACAACCTTTGATTGGTTTGAAGTATGAAATAGATTTCAGAGTAAGGATTTAAGAGAAAGGGCACTTTAACAAATCCCATAGCAGCTAACTCCTCAGTTTCTCACATTGCAGAGATGGTTGCCTACTCCCAAATATCTCCCAATCAATAAGAAAAGCAAATAAAACCACATAATACCTTACCTTTTCAACATCTCTAGGAGACAGAGTACTACAACCTTCAAATTACCTATAAATAGAAAAATAAATTTGTAAAAGACCACTTGCTTCTGTCTACCACTGAGGGTAGGGAGATTAGTCTTTAACATACTCAGAAGAGAAGACTAAAGGACATAAATGAATCACAGACATAATAAACCCTGAAAGATAAAACTTCAACAATAAATGTCAAAATACCTAACACAGTTTGGGACTTGGTAGTTCACAAAACCGGGAAAAGGCTTGAAACACAAGACCAGAAGTGGAAAACTTAGAAAGGAAAGCAATGGTTTCTGTGAGAGAAGCAGAAAATAAAGAAGAGATGACATTCCTTGGAAATGTGATTATTGGCAGGGTGTGGTGGCTCACCCCTGTAATCCCAGCACTTTGGGAGGCCGAGGCAGGCAGATCACGAGGTCAAGAGATGGAGACTATCCTGGCCAACATGGTGAAACCCCGTCTCTACTAAAATCAAAATACAGAATTTAGCTGGGCGTGGTGGCGACACGCGGCTGTAGTCCCAGATGCTCAGGAGGCTGAGGCAGGAGAATCGCTTGAGCCCAGGAGGCAGAGGCTGCAATGAGCCAAGATGGCGCCACTGCACTCCAGCCTGGTGACAGAGTGAGACTCTGTCTAAAAAAAAAAAAAAAAAAAGAAAAAGAAAAAGAAATGTGACTAACAAAGCAAATAAGTAATTTAAGGAATTTAAGAATCCTGCAGAAAGGAAAGAGAAAAAAGATATGACAATCATTTGCCCTTCCTAACGCCGTCATCACCCACAGAGAACTGACAGAAGAGGGAGCTCTCTAACTAGGATCCTTGTCCACGAACTAGGAATAGGAAAAAAACAAACCATATTTATGTGAAACCTCTTTAAAATTTCACATAATGTGAATAAAATATTTTTCTAATAAAAAATTGCTTACTCAATAAAGGAAACAACCACGAAGCAAATGAAAAGTGTAATAAACACTGCAAATTGAATTAGACAGTCTAACACAATCATAAAAACAAGAACAGAAATGCCGAAAACAATTAATAAGGTTGGTATGAAACAGGAGTTGAACTGTGAGGGGTGATAGTATACCAAAGTAAAATAACAAACAAAGATTTACAAGGCAAATGTTAGCAATTTCTTATTGGGCTTGCAATCCTGATGGTAGACAAAGAGGTAGACAGAAAAACAGAACTAAATGAGGCAAAGAAAGATGTTGTGTAATGTTAAAATCCACATACTGCAATGAAGATTACATAGTTAAGAATTTATGTAGTAATTAATATTCTGATTATATAAAATACAAATTAAAAGAGATATAAGAAAAAATAGACCATAACACATTAATAAAGGGTGATTTTAACATACCACTCTCAGTATAAGACAGGAAGTGTGGACAAAAAAATGTTATATTGTGCAAGATCTAAGTATGATAGTATAGTAGATATTTTGAATACATATTGATCACTATACATTGATAATAGCAAATATATCTTTTCTTCAAATGCACCTGAAACATTCAAAAAAATTGAACATGGCTCACGCCTGTAATCCCAACACTTTGGGAGGCTGAGGCGGGAGGATCACGAGGTCAAGAGATCAAGACCATCCTGGCCAACATAGTGAAACCCCGTCTCTACGAAAATATAAAAATTAACTGGGCATGGTGGCGCGCGTCTGTAGTCCCAGCTACACGGGAGGCTGAGGCAGGAGAATTGCTTGAACCCGGGAGGTGGAGATTACAGTGAGCTGAGATCGTGCCACTGCACTCCAGCCTGGCACCTGGCGACAGAGCAAGACTCTGTCTCAAAAAAAAAAAAAAAAATTGAACAGATAAAGCTCACGAGAAAAGTAAAAAATGTATGACTAGTTCTTAACTAGAAAAAAATATAGATATACACATGTACAGTCAACGCTTGAACAAGGTGGGCATTAGGGTCCCTGACCTCCTCTGCAGTTGAAAGTCCTTACGTAACTTCTGACTCCCTAAAAACTTGACTACTCATAAAATATTTTTGACACCGTCATTTTGTTTCTAGTTCCATATTTCAATCAAAATGATTAAAACAAATAACACCAAACTTGTTTACAAAGATACAAAGAGTCATTGCAGAGGGAAAAGCTCTTTCATTTGTTTCTAAAGATACAGCTCCAATAGGACTGCAAAGTGGAACAGTACCCAGAAAGATGTACCTAAGTTATATGACGAAAGATGCAAAGCAGAAAATTGTCAGCCAAAATGTTTGAACACTGACTCAGCACGTTTATGCATTGTATTTCTCGCATATATGCAAAGTTTTGGCTTAACTGTTTCCAGAGTAATATACCTTAAATTTAAAATAAATTCCTTAGTACTGAGGTACTTATAATGCTTAAAATTAAAATATGTCCCTAAGTACTAAAGAACTTATAACCAAAATCTGTCCCACCTGTCCCATCTCCCCATCCCTCTCTCTTGAGACTTCATTTGCTGCAGAGGTTTTCTATGATGGAACCAGAGTTCTCGTTCTATATCTGACCATACCAAAGTATAAGGAAGGGCAAGAGTGATTCATTTCATATCACTACCCTATCAGATATCCAGAGATCCATATGCCTTTTCGAGGTCTTATGAACAGTTGTATGGGGAGTGGTGATCCAGATGGTCTCAAATAGGATGGTGGTATCTGCTGTCGAAAGAAAATGCACATTAGAAGCTGCCTTCCCCTGAGAAGGAGCATGTTATTCTCACTCAATTAGAGCCTGAGCTGTGCCTCTCTGGAGGCTCCTGCTGCTCCTTCAGATGCACATCACTTCAGGGCACTGATAGCAGAAGATGCTGGCTTGAGTAGGTGGTAGTGGTGGCCCAGGGTAGAGCAGCTTTTTCACAGCCTGGCCCTTTCCTTTTTTTTTTTTTTTTTTTGAGACAGGGTCTTGCTTTGCTGCCCAGGCTGGAGTGCAGTGGCATGATCTCAGCTCACTGCAACCTCTGCCTCCCTGATTCAAGAGATTCCCATACCTCAGCCTCCCGAGTAGCTGGGATTGCAGGTGTGTGCCATCAGGCTCAGATAATTTTTGTATTTTTAGTAGAGGCGGGGTTTTGCCATGTTGGCCAGGCTGGTTTTGAACTCTTGATCTCAAGTGATCCACCCGCCTTGGTTTCCCTAAGTGCTGGGATTAGAAGCATGAGCCACCATGGCTGGCCATCTTGGCCCTTTCTTATTAGTCATACTTAACAGAGGGCTGTCTGACTTCTCTCTTTTTCTCAGTATTTCATCCCCAACCCTTGCCTGCATTCCTGGGAATTTATTTCTAGTCTTTAAGAAGGGGAAGACCACTTTTATATACACAGTTTTCTTTAAAAAGTCTTTTTTGGGCCGGGCATGGTGGCTCATGCCTGTAATCCAAGCACATTGGAGGCCAAGGTGAGTGGATCACCTGAGGTTGGGAGTTCCAGACCAGCCTGACCAACATGGTGAAACCCCATTTTAAAAAAGGAAAAAAAATTTTTTTTAAAAAGTCCTTTTTGTCTGTGACATGAGATTTCTCTGAGTAGGAGTAGAGACCTTTTTCTTTCTTTTTTTTTTTTTTTTGCTATCTTTTACTATGAAATTTGAAAATTAACATGGAAGAATCTAGCTGAGTGAGTATCAATGTATCAGAACCATAGAGGCATATGGAAAACACACACAAATAAGTGTAAATTTATTCTTCCAAAATAAAATCTTGCTACATCTACATGCTCCTAAATAGTATACCATTTCTGCCATTTTTAAATTTACAGAACTGCTTTTTATTCTAATTACAGCTTAGAAGTCAATTCGTACACATCAGGACTAGTAACTCTTACAAATTTCCTCTTTTTTAAAAAAATTTGAGAGATAAAGCAAATAAAGTGCATAAATCATAAGTGCTTGATTAATTTTTTATATATGCATACACACATACAGTGATTACCCAATTTCAGATACAGACTATTCCTAGAACTAACAAAGGTTTCTTCATGACTTGTGTCTATTAATAATTATTCTTTAGCCTTAAGAAAACCACTATTCTGATGTCTAACTTTGTAAATTGTTTTTGCCTCTTTGTGGACATCATATAAATGAAATAATGCAGTACATATTCTTTGCATCTGCATCCTTTCTGTCAGCCTAAAGTTTGTGATACTTTTTTTTAAATTTTAAGGTCAGGGGTACATGGCCAGGATATGCAGGTTTGCTGCATAGGTAAACATGTGCCATGGTGGTTTGCTGCACAGATCATCCCATCACCTAGGTATTAAGCCCAGGATCCCTTAGACATTTTTCTTGATGCTCTCCCTCCTCTCCACCCACCCTCTGACAGGCCCTATAGGATGTTGTTCCCCACCATGTGTCCATGTGTTCTCATCATTCAGCTCCGACTTACAAGTGAGAATATGCAGTTTTTGTTTTCTGTTCCTGCATTAGTTCAGCTCCATCATGTCCCTGCAAAGGACATTATCTTGTTTCTTTTGATGGCAGCATGGTATTCCGTGGTGTACATGTACCACATTTTCTTTATCCAGTCTCTCACTGATGGGCATTTAGATTGATTCCATGTCTCTGCTATTGTGAATAGTGTTTCAACGAACATATGTGTGTGTGTGTATCTTTATAATAGAATGAATTACATTCCTTTGGGTATATACCCAGTAATGGGATTTCTGGGTCAAAGGGTCTTTCTGTCTCTAGGTCTTTGAGGAATCATTACACTGTTTTCCATAATGGTTGAACTAATTTACATTCTCACCAACAGTGTAAAAGCATTTCTTTTTCTCTACAAACTCGCCAGCCTCTGTTGTTTTTTGACTTTTTAAAAACAGCTATTCTGACTATTCTGACTGGTGTGAGATGACATCTTGTGGTTTTCCTTTGTATTTCTCTAATGATCAGTGATGTCGAGGGTTTTTTCCCATATGTTTTTGGCCACATGTATGTCTTCTTTTGAGAAGTGTCTGTTCATGTCTTTTTCCCACTTTTTAATGGAGTTGTTTTTTTTTCCTGTAACTTTAAGTTCCTTGTAGATTCTGAATATTAGACCATTGTCAGATAGATTGCAAATCTGTTTTCCCATTCTGTAGATTATCTGTTCACTCTGATAATAGTTTCTTTTGCTGAGCAAAAGCTCTTTATTTTAATTAGGTTTGTCACTTTTTGTCAATTTTTTATGGTCAGTTTTTGGGTTTTGTGACAATTGATTTTGGCATCTTCATCATGAAGTCTTTGCCTGGGCCTACGTGTGATATGTTTTATTACCAGTAGGATTCCATTGTATGAATACACAACAATTTGCTTATCCGTTCTACTGTTCTACTCGTGATGGTCACTTTGGTTATGACCTATTTTTAAATATTATGAATAAAACTTTTCTAAACATTTTTATTTTTCTTGTATATGTACACTTTTAGTGGATATGTATCCTCATTTCCCTTACATGTGTAGTGAAAAATTAGATTTCTAAGTCATAGCAGAGGCATGTATTTAGGTCTAGAAGGTGATCCCGAACAGTTTTCCAAAGTGCTAATCAAAATGTATAATTTTACCAGTGGTTTTATGTGACTGCTGGTTGCAGAAACCAGTCGAATTGCCCCATAGAACTGGTGTTTACTGTTTCTTTTAAATAGACATAGAAATTGACTGTCAGTCTTAAAATTTGAGAAACCTACATTTGTCTAATATGAGTTTCCTTCTCAAGAAACCAACCATCCGACCTCCCAGAAAGTATCAAGGAACTGAAACTTACCAGATCATTGTATCTGGACTATGAAAGCCAGACACTTCACCCATCATAGTTGCCTAATGAACCACGCGCTTCCTGTTGACTAACTCGTCTTTCTTACCCCTCCCTAATTCCTATTTTCCTACAGACAGTTGCTTTTCTCCCCTACTACAAAACCTCTAATTTTAGTCAGCTTCATCTCCTCAGCGGCAGCACCCAAATAAACCCTTATTCTCTGGCAACACTTGTCTCAATGATTTGCTTTCTGTGCAGTGGGCAATGGGACCTAGACCAAACCCCTGGCTGTTTCAGTAACATTGCCTGCTTCCTTGCCAGCGCTTCCATTGTCAATCTTTTTTTAGTTTCACGTATTTCTGGGCCATATTATGTATTGGTATATAATTGTAGCTTAGATTTGAATTCTCTTATGATTAATAGAAATTATAACTTTTTGGTCATTTGGATGTCTTCTTCAATGTAATGTCTGTTAAGTCTTTGGCTACCATTTATTAATATTATATATGTATATAATATATGTATATTTCTAAGTTGTCTGTATGTGTAAATTATCTTGTATTTTACATACATACACACAGACTGGATTTTATATTGAAATTGTATGGAATCTATATTTCTAGATTCTACGTGTATTAGAAGAGAACAAACACCTTAACAGTGCTGAATCTTCCAATCCATGAACAAAAATTATCTGTCCATTTGTTTCTGTTACCTTTACTTTCTCACAGAAAAACGTCATCAATTTTAGCAATAATGTCTGATAAAACTCTTGTTAGATTTTTTCTTAGGTATTTAATAGTTTTTGGTGTTATATAATATGGTCTTATCTACTTTTTTTTTTTTTTGAGATGGAGTTTAGCTCTTATGTTCCAGGCTGGAGTGCAATGACTTAATCTAGGCTCACCATAACCTCCACCTCCCGAGTTCAGGTGATTCCCCTGCCTCAGCCTCCTGAGTAGCTGGGATTACAGGCATGTGTCACCATAGCAAGCTAATTTTGTGTTTTTAGTAAAAACGAGATTTCTCCATGTGGTCAGGGTAGTCTCGAACTCCTGACCTCAGGTGATCCAACCGCCTTGGCCTCCCAAAGTGCTGCGATTACAGGCTCATTTTCTAATTTTTTTGTGGCTGGTGAATTGAAAAGCATTTGATTTTTTCCCACCTTTATTGAGGTATAATTGATATCTACTCTAAAGAGCACATCTTTAAAGATACAGTTACATGTGTTTCAACATATATATGTATTCATGAAATGGCCATTAACATAATTAACTTGTCCACTATGCCCCAAATTTCTTTGTGACCTTTGCTTTCTTTGGATTATGGTTCCATATAGGTTCAGTTTTAAAACCTTTGTTATGCTGCTTGGGGTCCACCCTGTTCAGGAGTCACTCAGTCATTAATGTGGGACTTAGATAGTGGTACAAATCATAGCTCAGTTCTCAAATCCTTTGCTATGCTATCGTGGCTTTGTACTATACTTGTTTAACTAAATAGGTGAACCCTAGACTTGTGTCAGTTCATATACAAAATTCAGCTATCCTCTTCTCCAACTTGGTCCCTTTTGAAATTTCTCATATTCTCCCCTGCTCCAGAAATCCTTTTTCCTGATTTGTCTGAGCAGGAAAATGTTTCTCTCAGAGTTTTAGCTATACATGTACTGATACCTTTTTTTCTTTCCTTCTGGATGTTCGGTGTGCAAAAGTTTGGCTTATTGATAGCCTTCTAAGTCTATTCATGTTATTATTTTTTATTTTGTTATTTTAGAAGTTTTACTTGACAAATAATAATTTTATGTATTTATGGGGTAAAATGTTATATTTTGACATACGCATACATTGTAGAAGGATTAAATCAAAGTCATTAACATAGCCATCACCTCACCTACTTATTTTTTTGTGATGAAAATATTTAAAATTTATTCTTTTAGCAATTTTGAAATGTGCAATACATTATTATTATCTATCGTTACTATGCTATGCAATAGATTACTGAAACTTATTTCTTCTGTCTAACTGAAACTTTGTACCCTTTGACCAATGTCTCCCCTTTCTTCATCAACTCCCTGTACCTCCATCCTCTGGTAACCACCATTATTCTTTCTGCTTCCATGAGCTCAACTTTTTTTGATTCCAAATATAAATGAGATCATGAAGAATGTGTCTTTCTGTGCCTGGCTTCTTTTATTTAGCATAATCTCCTCCACATTTTTCCATGTTGTCACAAATGACAGAAATTCCTGCTTTTTAAAGGCTGTATAGTATTTCTTTCCATATATATACCATATTTTCTTTATGCATTCATATGTTGATAGACACTTAAGCTGCTTCCATATCTTGGCTATTGTGATTAATGTTGCAATGACATGAAGTTCAGATATCTCTTCAGCATACCATTCAACTCTTTTTGATATATACATTTCAATTCCTTTGGATATATATTGAGATGTAGGACTGCTGGATCATATGGTCACTGTATTTTTAGCTTTTTGAGGAATCTCCATACTGTTTTTCATAATGGCTGTACAAATGTACATTTCCACTGACAATGTTGTAGAGTTTCCTTTTCTCCACTTTTTTTCCAACACTTCTTATCTACTGAATTTTGATAGTAACTATTGTACCCGGTGTGAGGTAACCTCTCATTGTGTTTTGAATTTGCATTTCTCCAATGATTAGAGGTTGAGTACTTTTTTCTTACATACCTGTGGTCCTTCATATGTTGTCTTTTCAGAAATGTTTCTTAGGCTCTTTGTCTATTTTTGAATTTAGTTATTTGTTTCCTTGATAATTGTGCAAGTCCTTTATATATTTTGGACATTAGCCCTTTATTAGAGTATACTTTGCAAATATTTTCTCCCAGTCTGTGGTTTATTTCTTCGCTTTGTTAATTGTTTTCTTTGTTGCACAAAATCTTTTTAGTTTGTTGCAATCCCATTTATTTATTTTTGCTTTGGTTATCTGTGGGTTTGGAGTCACATGAAAAAAATTCTTGCCCAAATCAATGACATAGAATTTTCCCTCCCCTATGTTTTCTTCTAGTAGTTTTATAATTTCAAGTTTTGCATTTTACACTTTAATCCAATTTGAGTTGATTTTTTGATATGATGTAAAATAAAGGTTCAACTTTATTTTTCTGCATGTACATATTCAGTTTTGCCAACATCATTTATTGAAGAGATTGTTCTTTTGCCATTGTGTATTAGCACCTTTGTCAAAAATTGATTGGCCTTTAATGTGTGGGTTTTTTCTGGGCTTTTTATTCAGTCCTATTGGTCAATGTGTCTATTTATATGCTAGTACTATGCTGTTTTAATTACAATAGCTTTATAATAGAGTTTGAAATTAAGGAATGTGATGTTTCCAACTTTGTTCTGTTTGCTCAAGATTGCTTTAGCTGTTCAGGGTTTTTGTGATTCCATATAAATTTCAGGAATGCTTTTTCTATTTTCATGTAAAACAAAATTGGAATTTTAATAGGGATTGCATTAAATCTGTAGATCACTTTGGGTTGCATGGAAATTTTATAATATCTTTCTCCCACTCCATGAGCATATGATATATTTACATACTTGTGTCAGCTTAAATTTTTTCATTGGTGTTTTATAGTTTTCAGTATATAACTCTTTCACCTTCTAGGATAAACTTACTCAAGTTTTTTTTTTTTAATTTTACTTTAAATTCTGGGATATGTGTGCCGAATGTGCAGGCCTGTTACATAGGTATACATGTGCCATGGTGGTTTGCTGCACCTAATGACCCTTCCTCTAAGTTCCCACCCCTTGCCCCCCACCCCTCAACAGGCCCTGGTGTGTGTTGTTCTCCTCCCTGTGTCCATGTATTCTCATTGTTCAACTCCCACTTATGAGAAGAACATGCAGTGTTTGGTTTTCTGTTCCTGTGTTAGTTTTCTGAGGATGATGGCTTCCAGCTTCATCCATGTCCTTGTATAAAGGATATGATTTCATCCCTTTTTATGGCTGCATAGTATTCCATGGTATATGTGTATCACATTTTCTTTATCCAGTCTATCATTGATGGGCATTTGGGTTGGTTCCATGACTCTGCTATTGTGAATAATGCCACAAATAAACATATGCACATGTCTTTGTAGTAGAATGATTTATATTCCTTTGGATATATACCCAGTAATGGCATTGCCGGGTCAAATGGTATTTCTGGTTCTAGATCCTGGAGGAATCACCATACTGTCTTCCCCAATGGTTGAACTAATTTGCATTCCCAACAACAGTGTAAAAGCATTCCTATCTCTCCACAGCCTCACCAGCGTCTATAGTTTCTTGACTTTTTATAATTGCCATTCTGACTGGCATGAGATAGTATCTCATTGTGGTTTTGATTTGTATTTCTCTAATGATCAGTGATGTTGGGCTTTTTTTTCACGTTTCTTGGCTGCTTAAATGTTTTATTTTGAGAAGCATTTGTTCATATCTTTTGCCCACTTTTTGATCAGGTTATTTATTTTTTCTTATAAATTTGTTTAAGTTCCTTGTAGATTCTGGATATTAGACCTTTGTCAGATGAGTAGATTGTAAAATTTTTCTCCCACTCTGTAGGTTGCCTGTTCACTCTGATGTTAGTTTTGTTTGTTTGTTTTTGTTTTTTAAATTATACTTTAAGTTCTGGGGTACATGTGCAGGTCTTGCAGGATTGTTAGGTAGGCATGCACATGCCATGGTGTTTTCTGCCTCCATCCCCCCATCAGCTACATCAGGCATTTCTCCCAGTGTTATCCCTCCCCAACCTCCCTACCCCTCGCTACCCCTCCCCTAGCCTCCCACCTGTTAACAGACCCCAGTGTGTGATGTTCCCCTCCATGTGTCCATGTGTTCTCATTGTTCAACACCCACCTGTGAGTGAGAGAATGCAGTGTTTGGCTTTCTGTTCTTGTGTCAGTTTGCTCAGAATGATGGTTTCCAGATTCATCCATGTCCCTGCAAGGGACATGAACTCATCCTTTTTAATGACTGCATGATATTCCATGGTGTATATGTGCCACAGTTTCTTTATCCAGTCTATCATTGATGGGCACTTGGGTTGGTACCAAGTCTTTGCTATTGTAAACAGTGCCACAATGAATATATGTGTGCATGTGCATGTGTCCTTATAATAGAATGATTTATAATCCTTTGGGTATGTACCCAATAATGAGATTGCTGAGTCAAATGGTATTTCTAGTCCTAGATCCTTGAGGAATCAGCACACTGTCTTCCACAATGGTTGAACTCATTTACACTCCCACCAACAGTGCAAAAGTGTTCCTATTTCTTCACATCCTCTCCAACATCTGTTATCTCCAGATTTTTTAATGAGTGCCATTCTAACTGGCATGAGATGGTTTCTCAACATGATTTTGATTTGCATTTCTCTAATGACTAGTGATGATGAGCATTTTTTCATATCTTGGTTGGCCACATAAATGTCTTCTTCTGAAAAGTGTCTGTTCATATCCTTTGCCCACTTTTTGATGGGGTTGTCTGTTTTTTTTTTCTTGTAAATCTGCTTTAGTTCTTTGTAGATTCTGAATATTAGCCCTTTGCCAGATGCGTAGATTGCAAAAATTTTTTCCCATTCTGCTGGTTGCCGGTTCATTCTAATGATTGTTTCTTTTGCTGTGCAGAAGCTCTTAAGTTTAATTAGATCCCATTTGTCTATTTTGGCTTTTGTTGCCATTGCTTTTGGTGTTTTAATCATGAAGTCCTTGCCTATGCCTATGTCCTGAATGGTATTGCCTAGGTTTTCTTCTAGGGTTTTTCTGGTGGTGGTGGTGGTTGTTGTTGTTGTTGTTTTACTGTGCAGAAGCTCTTTAGTTTAATTAGATTTCATTTGTCAATTTTGGCTTTTGTTGCAATTACTTTTCGCATTTTTGTCATGAAGTCTTTGCTCATACCTTTGTCCTGAATGGTATTGCCTAGGTTTTCTTCTAGAGTTTTTATGGGTTTAGGTTTTACATTTAAGTCTTTAATCCTTCATGAGTTAATTTTTGTATAAGGTGTAAAGAAGGGGTCCAGTTCAGTTTTCTGCATATGGCTAGTGAGTTTTTCCAATACCATTTGTTAAATAGGAAATCCTTTCCCTATTTCTTGTTTTTGTCAGGTTTGTTGTAGATGTGTGGTGTTATTTCTGAGGTCTCTGTTCCATTCCATTGGTCGATATGTCTGTTTTGGTACTAGTGCCATGCTGTTTTGGTTACTGTAGCCTTGTAGTAGAGTTTGAAATTAGATAGTGTGATGCTCCAGCTTTGTTCTTTTTGTTTAGGATTGTCTTGGCTATATGGGGTCTTCTTTGATTTCATATAAAATTTAAAGTAGATTTTTCTAATTCTGTAAAGAATGTCAATGGTAGTTTTATGGGAATAGTATTGAATCTCTGAATTACTTTGGGCAGTATGGCCATTTTCATTATATTGATTCTTCCTATCCATGAGGATGAAATGTTTTTCCATTTGTTTTTGTCCTCTGTTATTTCTTTGAGTAGTGGTTTGCAGTTTTCCTTGAAGAGGTTCTTCACATCCCTTATTAGCTGTATTCCTAGTATTTTATTCTCTTTGTAGCAATTGTGAATGGGAGTTCATTCATGATTCGGCTCTCTGCTTTCCTATTATTGGTGTAAAGGAATGCTTGTGATTTTTCCACATTGATTTTGTATCCTGAGACTTTGTTGAAATTGCTTATCAGCTTAAG